>CAAKHC010014047.1:9791-26633 GCA_901007825.1 Macroramphosus scolopax | reverse complement strand
AGAGAGAGAGAGAGAGAGAGAGAGAGAGAGAGAGAGAGAGAGAGAGAGAGAGAGAGAGAGAGAGAGAGAGAGAGGGTGAACCCGCTACTGGAACGACTCATCAGTATCTACCAGGGTAATTAGTTCCCCTCGTTTGTGACCCCGGCGAATTTCATGTGCAGAGAATCTCCACAGCAATTACTGACTTCTAACGGGACCCGACCGGTCGGCCTCTATGTTTTGTTTATTCAAACTGTCGGTATGAAATGAGACTGAACATCTTCTCAGACCGAGGTGGGTGTCACCGTCACCCAGCCATCGAAGTGGTGTCGAATAAAGACGGATGAGGGATTTAACTCTTAATTTAATCATGATATAGTTTAACCTTGGTCCTATTTTCCGATGCTTTTAGATCAGTGATTGAGAGGGAGGACGTATGGGAATCAGTCTGTCTGTTTTAAAGTCCACTGAAAGTTCCCCTGACGAGCTCAGCTTGTTGTTATCAGTGTCTGAACATCCTAAAAGGATCCGTACAAAGATGGAACCTTTCATTCCCCCTTCGCCTCCTCTGCCTCTGTCGTAACATCCCTGCCGATGTTGTTCGATGTTAATTGAATAACCATTATTGTTCCCTGCCAGCAAGCATCTCTCAGACATGTCTTAATGTAATGGAACCTGTTATTGAGTGATTGTTGATGCTGTTATCATGCAGCGCCGTCGTGTGTAATGTTACTGACGCCGGGTCAACACAATAACTAATAATATAAGCCAACTCTCGCACACTGTCATCTTCCTGCAGCAACTCCCCTCCTGAGAGGTTTCAAAGTGAGTCCTCACTCTTAGCGACACTTCCTCTGTAGGGATCTTTTCTGTGATGCTGTCAAACACTGATGATACAAATCGGAGCCTGTCAGTGGCCAAAAAAAGATCTTTTAATTGACAGATTTCTACTTGGATCATTGCCTTGTCACATTGCATTGTAGACACTTTCTGGTTGCCTGCCAAAGTGTTCTTAATCGATATTGGAATGATTATAATAATTTCAATCAAACATCACACTCAGACTTTTCGTAGCAAAGTAAAGTAGAGGATGAATGTGCAATTACAGCGTGCGAGTGGCGGGGACAGAGATTCACTCACCAGTCTGAGGCGGATATCAATAACAGCCTGATGAAAAGGGTGAAGAAAACTGTTCATTCACTGGAAAACATTACAGGAGTAAAAATCCAAGCTGTCTGAAAACAGCAATGAAAGGATCAGTAGGAAACAGAACCAACTAAAAGATATAACACCTCTGGTATATAGTTATTTACTGACACTTGCACGCACACACCCGACCCCCCAAAAAGGAACAAAAATGCCATTCAGCAATACAGGTTCAACCTTCTGAAGCAACACTGTGTCAGATACTGAGTTTAATTACACCGGTTGGGTGGAGGCAGCATTGATTGTACTAAGCGAACCTAATGTCGCACCACAAAGAATACGATCATTCATGCATGCAGTTTGTGCAGCCTGTGTGTGTGTGTGTGTGCACGACTTCTGGTGCCTTTACACAACAGATGCAAAGGGGCAGAAAGGTGATGGAGGTATAAGGTGCAACAAGGTTCAAGGTGAGACATTATATGACTCAACACACTTTGATGTTGGCAGCATGTCATGTATTGTATTGAAGTAGGTTGTTCCAGAGGTTTTCCATGGACCCTCGTTCAGTGTCTGAACGTTGAGCTGATTCACCTCATGTGGCTTCTCTTCCTGCATCTTAAAGCATGTTGTCCTTTTGTGTCCCGACAGCCGAGTGCCTCCAGGTGTGCAGAGAGGAAGAAAGGGGGCGGGGCCAGGTGCTTCTGGACAGGTGCATTACGGACTGTCTGCTGCTCTAGAACATGCTGATGTTTTTTTACAGAAAAGTCTTTGCCGTATGCATTAATCTCATCTTTTAATTCATCCAGTTACTTGGCTGAGTAATATTCTTAAATAAATAAATAAAATACAAAAGAAAATAGGCTAAAAGGCTAAAATCATGTCTGTACACATTGTTACAAAAGTAACAAAAACATGTTTATAACATTTTGAACTGCCTCTTATTTTCGTGTTGCCTCCATTTGCATAAAACATCCGGCTAACTTGAGTGCTTCCTAACTTCCCCTTCAGTGAGTGATTACAACAGTAATGCTTTCCCGTCTTAGTAGAATTGTCTTCATTATTCAGTGAACCTCAGTCCATTAAATGACATCAAATATTACATTTTTTATTCCATTAACTCTCTCTAACTCAACCTTTCTCATGGATTGGTTCTTACGTATAATAGGGCTCTCTCTCTCTATCTTTCCAAGAGACAAATTTAACCTTGGCTTGGCTCCGGGAGCAGATGGTCGGCCCTTATGTGTGTCCGGCATCATCCGCAGTTAATGAAGTGATGTCTCTATAAACACCTGATAGTGGGTCAGACCAGCCTGGGTAGGAAGATTTTGGCTGTACTGAGCAGGGAAATACTCCAAGTTCCTTGTATTTCCTTGTACTGCAGCACTCACACCGATACAGTGCAGACTGCGTATTAACAACACTACATTAACACTGGTTAACTCTGCAGGAGGAAATACATGCACACAAGACAGAAACCCAATGGTACTGCCCTGACACTGACAGCAATGATTTATTTCCTGCCTTGGCATTACATTTGAAAAAGGTGTGCTGTTGTCTTGATGTAGCATTTTCAACAACAGATGTTCTCTCGCAGTGGGCCGATTGATTTCCTTGCCAAATTAAATCACGGTGTGTTCAAGTGAGGCAGGTTCAGAGTCCCGGTTTTGTGCACGCTGGCCTGATTAAACTGATTACTGATTAAACATGTGCTTTCCTACTTTTGACAAGTCCAAATGTTTGTGCGATGTTCTACCTCACGCTGCTCTTTATTGACGCTCTTCCTGTCTTTATGTTGATTGTTAGCACCAATGTACCGAGACAAATTCCTCTTATTTGGAAATCTCATTCTGAATCTGATCTTTCCTGCTTTCCTGACCTTTCAAAGTAAAGGTCGTGTGAGTGACAGATCAGCTATAGATAAGAAGTTAGTTCAACACCCGTGTACATTCAGCATCCTGCAGGTTTTGTGTTTGCGTCCTGCATGCATGCTACAATTAGACCCAATCAGGTTCTGCCACATTAAGCTGTTTTAAACAAACACTTACTGTGGTTGAGAGTTTCACACTGTGTGTGAGGTGGTTAAGTGATTATATTTCCATATGCAAATTCCTACTGCATATAGAAATATACAATTAGCCCACACAAAGGACACACGTCCTCCGACATACAAACAGAAACTCAATTTATTCAAGATGGATTAACTACTGCTCAAGTACATTTAAATCTCTGAACCCTGGGTCACCATGTTTCTGAAATTAAAACATATTTAATGCATTTTCTTTAAATAATTCCGAAGCAAACCACTAATGTAGATAAATGAACTGCTTTAATTTGATATAACATTTTAAAGGCGTTGCCAGTGTTGGACTGAATAAAGTTATCACACACATCTTCAGCCTGATTCAAACCGCCTGAGATAAATTGTTTATCCGCTGAATCAATAATGAATATTTCAGAAGCAAACAGTGTTTAGTTCATGCGGTGGAAGATTTCAGAAAACTCTTTGTCCTGCATGTTTAACAAAACAAGAGACCCATTTTAACACGGCACTTAACACCCACTCTCTCTAAAATAAGACCGATGGTGGAGCCGGGGAACCGGGAGACTCTGGAACATTCCCAGAAACTAAATAATACAATTCTAAAATCATCTGTTGTTTCTTGGCCTGAAATACATGTTCCACATTCTACAGCTGCGTTAATAGATTGGATGGATGCTACCAACTGACGGAATTCTCCCCCCCAGACTCGTTAAAGTTGGTCTGGCCCACACAACCAGGCTCCAAGCTTCATTGGAAGTTTGGAGAAGATGGATGGGGGGAGGGGGGGCGAGGGGGGGCTGGTTGAGACAAGAAAGGCTTTGAGGGATCAGGCGGCCAAATGTGCCAAATTAACAGATATTTGTTCAAGAGGACAAACGAGGACAGAACAACTGTTGACTGGTAGAGAGACGTTGATGAGGGGAAACTATTAATAATCTATCGAGTGTCAAGCTGCTGCCAAGCAAAATCTCATGTCAAGTCAAAGTGGCCTGTAGCGCAATATGACACATCACAATGTTAGCTTCATGTCATACGAAGAAAAATAAAGATGATCTTTAAAAAGAGCCCGACCTGCGTATGCAGTGAAATAACCCCTTTGATTATCGCCTGCTTGTGTAACCTGTAATAAGCCCAATCTTCTTCTGAGAGTTCTGATGAACCATAAATCACGAGGTTGTCAGGATGCTGTGAGGACAGGTGGAGAGGCGACACCAGACGATGAGACTTTAATAAACAAGGTCGCAGTGCACTGCTGACGCTGCTGTTGATGCTGTCGATCCGGGCGGATCAATCGGCGACGCGGGCCTCGTCCAACCTGAACCTCCGATCGGCCCCGTTCACTCACAGAAATCTGATGTAAGAAAAACGAATCGAACTGCATATAAAGAGAATGAAAGTGTCTGAGTGAGCAATCTTCATATCTGGTTTTGGAATGTGGCCCAATTGAATTTGTCATTGAATAAACCTGCTGTAGACCAGAGCTCGTCAACAATAGTCCAATAGGCCCCTTTGAAGAACACATCAACAGTGTTTTCAACCTATTCATAATATTTGAAGTGAAATTCTTCTTTTATGTTCTTGTTGAAACTTGTCAGCAATAAAAACAAAAGGATAGTTAGAACTGAGCCGTCTCTTCGTTTATCCAATTTCCTGAAACTCCCGGGCTGGAAGGGGTCAGCGCCGTGGCCCCGACTGGTGTCAGCACCGCTGAAACTACAGTCGCTTATTACAGCGTTACACTTGTGGTAGTATTCAACATGATAGAGTATCTTTGACAACTGGACCTAATCTTTTGTCTCCGTTGTCCGTGACATCACATTGGGAGATTCTGATACTTATTGTGTCTCCCTGCAGGAGGACGTACCTGATGTATGTATTCCAGCATCGTCTAAACTATCCAGGTTCATCTGTTCCTGCGTTTACCTTCTGTTTTTGTTTAATATCTCGCCTAAATTGGAAACAAAGCCATGTAATTGTCCCTGCTGCTACGGAAGCTACTTTCCATAATGAACGTACAGCCGCTGCGTGTTGTTTGCCTCTTCTGCTCCAGAGATGCTGAGATAGGCGAGCGGACCGCAGGAGGACTGTTTGTCACTCAGTAGTTATAACGACTCATCTCACCATCAGTGCCAGAACACTTCAGTGTCTAATTGAAACTGCAGGAGATTTCTGTTTTCTAGATATTTCCATCCACATTGTCCCACTTCCACACTAATTTTAGTTTTCAATTTAACAGCAGCCCAGCAGACCTTTTGTTAGTTTATTATTGTCACTGGTCCTTTTCCCTCGCTGGTGTGCATACATTTCTATACATGCCTCTACGTCCTGCTAAATCCTCACCCTATATATCTTTCCCCTTTTCTCTTTCCTCTCTTCACTTTGCTGTGCCAGCACTTTGATAGCAGAGTAGCACGGGGGTGGTTTAATTGGGTTGGGGGCTGCGGCCCAGTGTGAGAACAGTCAATATTTCATATCTTTACCTGGAAGGAGACATAGAGGGCAGTGCAAATTCAAATAAGGGGAAGATGTATGACGCCCATACGCAGCTTTAACTGCTCTGCCATGTTCTGCAGAGGGCTGCGTGGCTCCTGACATCAGGAATCCATTAATTTCAACACCAGCAAATAGAACATGAATTCACAAAAAAAGACAGACACGTGCACTGTGCAGACCCGAAGATTAAACTGAAGGACAAGAATAAAAGCGACGTGACATTAGCATAAATTCTATTGTCAAACTTGATGAATTGTGCACACGACCGACCTGGACACTGCTGGAAGTTTTGAATACTTCCCAAAGCAAGTAGTAGCCATTTACTCCCCCTCTGATCCGGTTTCAGGTGTGATTGTGTGCTTGTGTGTTGTGGATGTGGATGAACGGGGGAGTTCCCCTTTTTTTGCTGACAAGCTCCATTCTTCCACCTGAAGTCAATCAGCCATTCAGCCCATGTAGACTCAGCTTACTCCTCATATTGGATTCCATTGCCCAGAGAATAACTCGGCAATCAGTTCACAATTCTCCCGTATCCCTCTCAGGTTGGCTACATCTGCTCCCATTCAGGACTCTACCACTCACAAATGAACTAAAGTCTTATCTGGGGCGCGATAGGGGCGTCTGAATGATGTGATGGGATCAGTTTTAAGCTGACAATCATGAGAGCTCATGACCATGTAAATGTTGTGACCGTATTCCCCCATGAATACTCATTTCTATGGTAATTCAGTTATTCATAAGCCATTTCTAATATTTGCTCACAGCAAATCAATAAAGGCTGACGGCAGTCTGCACCAAACAAAGGATGCTGGAAATGTATGCAACAGCCGTGCATGCATACAGCTATATGACATGCACAGATTTGACGCTTAAGATGTTTTCAGGGAGACGGAGCTCCATTATCCTGTACAGCGAAGCAGTGGCTTCTAACAGAGAGGAATAAATGCCACCTGATGTGTGCAAATGAGAATAAAGAGGACAGTGTTATGAAGTAAACAATACAGCAATCTTCCCATGAAGAGAGTCACATCCAATCCTCTATTCAGCGACGAGAAGAGGAGCGGCGTCTATTGTACCTGTCGTTCTGTCTGGCCCCAGTTAAATGCTGCCGGTTGTGTTTGATCTTCATAGAAGGCTGCTCTTGGCTCCTCTGCAAGGCCTCGCCACTTGGGTGCTGAACTGCTTCATTCCAGTTGCCTGTGTTTGTTTGTTTAATGCTTGGCCCTGCTTTCACACAGACATAATTAAATCAAGCCTAATCCACTATTTATGCATTCTGCTGGTGAATTATTCACAGTACAGTTTTATGTGTTATTGCATTTTTTTTTCCTTTTAGGAATTCGTGGAGCTGCTGTTATTGAATAGAACTTCCCCCCAGGTTTGCTTTATTATTATCATTATTAATTAAGCCCCCCCCCACCACCACCACCACCACACAATAAGACAGTGTAGTAATTTAAAAGCTGTGCTTGCATTATTTTTTTGCTTAAGCATGTTTGAGTTTGCTTAATGCAAGTATACAGTTTGTAATAAGAGCTTTTATTTTGCCTCGAGAGAGAGAGAGAGAGAGAGAGAGAGAGAGAGAGAGAGAGAGAGAGAGAGAGAGAACACCATCTTCCCTAGAAATGCCTTTAAACGCCGAAACATCAGTGCAGACGCACAAAACACTTCCTATATAAGTTTAATGAGGATCTGTCGTTAATTAGTGTCGTTAATGTCAACTCGTGTTGTTTGCAAAGTGCTGATAATGAGAGTAAGAACATAATATCTCACATGATGTCCTGACATTATCCACTTTAAGGTTGTCATATCTGATTTTTAAATGTAACAGAAACCACCTGTTATTCTTTAACCTTAAAGGTGGAAAACAATGATTGTTGTGCTTGCTGTGTGTTCTTCATGCACAGCCCTGGTCTGCAGATGTGAATCAAACAAAGTGTCGCTGTCTTTGAGTGATGAGCCAAACAACCCTGCAGTAATTAAGCAGTAAGACCTCTTATAGCTCCTCAGTGGAAGAAGCACCGTCCACCAAGACGTCTGCATATTGCATGCTTCGATAATCTGGGTTGAAGAACCTGACGAGCAGATCAGCCTCCGCTTCCTGCTGCAGTGATCGAGAGCTTCATTGAAGGTTATCTATCAATTAAGGTTTCTAACTGGAATACAACACCTCGGTGAGATGTGAGGAGGCTGCTGGCTATATTCTGGTGCACATTAAGGAGACACATCCGTGTGATCTCAAGCAGTTTAAAAGCTTTAACGCAGTTTGTAGCTTCACAAATGTCAGAGAAGTTAGCTCTTAAAGTTGAGCAGCTTTGAAGACGGTCTAGACTGAACTCCCAAATGATCCCTTTCATTTCAAAGGTCATGAAAAAATTAATAAACAGATCTGCTCCGAGATTTGAAGTAGATTCTTCCGTAGCCTGAGATACAGCATTCAATACGTTTCCTGTAAATCGGGCTGGTAGTTTGAGTTTTGCTAATCGAGAGACAGATGTGAGTTCATTGAGTCTTTGGCCTGATGGAGACATGACGACTGGTAGAAATGATTCAGCATGTGTTGACAACACCAAACTATGTTGGCGTCATTTTATTTTTATTTTGAGAAAATGAAAGAAAATGTGCAAAGAGGCTGTGAAAGTGGAGAACAGCTGTTGGTATTAATAACAGTTTGTTGCTAGTTCAGTGGACTGTTTTAGTTTACACAAAGATATACTTAAACTGGGACATTACTCGATATAGATTCACGGCAATTCCACTTTATCTTCCCTTCTTCCTACTTCCAAGGAGCTCTGTGGGTTGTTTGGTGTCCTGTGTTGTTGTAAGTTGCTCGGCTCGGTAGCGTCAGGTAGCATCCTGCACCAGGTCGGGAGAATGTCATTATATTATTATAGGTAACTGATCTAAATGCAGATGGTGTGGTCGTCCATGAAGAAGAAGGTTACCAGTTTGATCTCCGGGTCCTGCAAACACTGTGTGTCGAGGTGTCCTTGAGCAAGACAATGAACCCGTAATAACTCCTGATGCTGTGACATCATCGTGTGAATGTGTGTGTGCATGTGAATGGGTGAGTCAGACGACATTGTAAAGCGCTTTGAGGTAGAAATACGACATATTAATGCACCATTTATTATTTAATCTAGTATTAAGTTCTGATATGTTTGAGGGCTCCTCTTTGCCACTAAGACTGATCAGGCAGAGTCGATTCTCGTGTTCCAGTTCAAATGGAAAACCAAATGAAACGAATGACATCCGCCATCATTCATCGCCGTTGAAGCACCATGTGGACCCATCAGGCAGTCGTGCTGTCCTGAAGTTGCAGCAAATGGTTATTGAAACAGGCACCTGGGGCTCATCCACCACTGCTAAATATGAAGAAAATCCCAGCGCTTTGTGGCAGAACTTCTGGGACTGAATCGTATAATAACTGACACATTCTATATTGATTCCTTCCTTATACTGTATATTGATTCTCTTGTCTGGTCCCTGTGTAGGACGAACGACCTGCTGAACTGCACTGATTGAAAATGTGCAAAGCCTATAGAAACAGCCAGGTTATTTAATCTGAGCTAAATTTAGAAATGTAATTAAGGGTCAAATCGCTTCACATTCATCGGACATGTTTTCATTTACTCTCAGTATGTCGGGTAAATGATTGTATTCAACATGCTTCCTGTGGTCTTCAGGCATGTCTGAAGAGCAGGGGACAGCAACACGTCAGCGGCTGCACATGTGAGATGCCTCCGCTGTGGATTTTTGCAGATTTAGTTCCACAGTTTAAGAGCGCTCGAGTCTTTAGTTACTCTGCGTGCATTCATTTGATATTCATACTTTGAGAACTGCGTCAATGTTCAGGGGAAAACACCCTCATGAATAATTGTTGAAGCCTGCTACTCACCATGTGATGGATGTTATCCTGCAAGGGGCCAAACAACATGTGGTTAAAGTTTTAAGCTCTCAATAATTTAGGCCATGTAGGTGTTGCCATAATTACAATATATTTCACTGAAATTGGGGTGACAGAAAAACACAATTGCAGCACCTTTGCGTGGTGTGTTGCTGTCAGAGCGTCTCCTCAGTGAGTCACTGCCAGTATTCGGGGTTCCAAACGCCATGAAATAATAACAAGTATAACCAATTTGATTAATAGGTTTATAATCTTGAATATACGATTATATTTGCATTTCAGTCACTACATGATAAACAGCATCATGACAAAACTTACAAATCAACACAATCTAGAATTCGACTGATGTCTTTCCCACATTTTAAGACACTCATCAGTTGTCCTGCTTTACTGCACATTTGACAACAATAGTTGCATCTTTGCAGAGGTGATTAACTCTTTGAGCCTTTCGTCAGCACGTCTGCTGAAAGGAAAGTTCACACATGCAGGTTTCAGTCCGCTGTGCATTCATGATGTTTACAGACAGCTTGTGTGAGTCACTCAATTCTTTGGGTTCCTGCTTGATCAAGTTCATTCACCTGCTTTACAACCTTGATGACGATAATAATGAGAGATGAGCTGGCAGGCTTATATCACATCATCCCAGTAAGAGCTATAAAATAATCATTGTTAATATTATTATAGGGTCTGACCGGGTTTGACACTAGTTGAAGAACTAACATTTGTAGTATGAGTATGAAAGAAACCAAACACACCTTTGCTTCCTTTTGCAAATTAGACTCCCAAGTTGTCATTGAATTGTTTGCTACCCGGAAGCTGCAGAGCGGTGAAACGATGCACCGCTGACAAAAAAGTGTTTCATGCAAATAAGCTCTTACAGTGTGATCTGCTTCATGAAAAATCTCCAGTGATGAATTTGAGATTCAAAATTGCATCACAAAAACAAATCATCAGTAAGTTAAATTTCCCCCTAATTATTCTAGTGGTATCAGAGCAAAGCAATCATGCACTAGTTGGCCCTTATTTATGCAGGCGGAATTCTTAAATTCCCTCTGAGCCCTTCAGTGGAAGCACTTACACATTTTGCGCCTTGGCAATATATGCAATCCAAAAAAAAAAAAAAGGGTGCTGTGATAAATAAACATGGATTATGTTTTCTCGGTTTGAACAAAATGTGCATTTCTGTGATTTAATTTGTAGATCAACAGAGAGAGGTGCGGAGGGGAACCAAGAAATGAGGAGATGCTTGAGAGGAACTCTTGTTCACAAATGACGACCCTAGTGGACAAAAAAAGAAAATGGAAAACAGAATCAGTCAGCCTGAATAATTAACAGAAAGGTGTTTATTGTGTTGCTATTTCCCCCAATATAAAGGAAAATGGGAACCCGTTCAGTTAGTGTGTTTGACGTTGCAGCACAGCCCAAAACTAATTCACCTCAACTGCCCAGATGGGATCTTTTACTGCTCGATATACTTGAGAAGAAGAATTTTTTGGTGTTCCAAAACAGGCAGGCACCTTTGAGCCAGGCAGAATTTACTGAGCAGGAGAATTAATTGGTACAAAAAGAGCAATAATTTCATGAATGTCATCGGGAGGCCGACGACGAGAGGTTCAGAGACATACAGCCGGTCGGTGGAGGACGTGTCCTTTTCCTTCCAACACTCAGGCGTCTTCTGACTGGAACCCTCCCAACCCTCCTTCCTGTCAGCAGCGTGTCCCGAGGAAAGGACTCATCCAAAGATAAGACATTATGTCATTTCTCTGTGCAACGACCAGGTGTTAAGGTCTTGTTATAAAGGGTCTGCTAGGTTTGTAAGGTGTAATAAAAGCAGAGTGCTCCACAAGGGACGGGAGAGTGGAGAGTATTTCAGGGAGTTCAGAAACCTTTGCCCTCCTGGCCGAAACACCCACTGAGGTAAGGAGCACTTCTTAATTAGTGGATTATTTTCAGGATAGTGTACATGAAAGGACAGAAAGTGAATAGAAATAGCCGAGAGAGGCCAACTAAAGGAGTTGCTGCAGCAGTGAGTGGCGGTGGCGGCGGAGGGGTGCTGGAGATTGACACAGCAATACTGTCTTATTCCTTTTGATGGGATTAAATTGTCATGACCTCTCAGATATGGAAATGGAGCCACGGATCAGAGGCTTTGAAAATGTCAACATTATTAAATTGTGAGACCAGTTAAAGGCACAGTTCACACATTTTTACACCCAATTATTTCAAACCACTTCATGATAACTCAATTTTTTTTCTCTAAAATTTGTACAATATTTTTATAATCTCTTGAATTTGTGGGTGTTAAAATGAGAATGTTACAAATTGAAGATCACAACAATGAACATTTTTCATTGGATCCTTATAATCACCACAAAGGTCTATCAGCCACTTTAATAAATAAAAACAACAACAACCTGATACCAGGTCTTGGTGTGAGCTCTGGATCAGGAGCAGAGGGGGAACTGGGGTGTGAAATAGCCTCCAGTTCACTGATGGACACATGAAAGGACTCGGACGGCTGCTTGTCACTCACACCACCAGACCCGCCATTGCTCCATCTGAAGCCTAAAATATGAATCTAAATAGCCCGGAAAATGCATTTCTCCCCGGATAGATCCCAGAGGTGAGCGGGGGCATCCGAGGGAGACATTAGGAGCGCGCCCGGAGCGCAGCGCTCCGCCGCGGTAGGAGGGGTCGGAGTGACGCCGTCATCCAATGGGCACCGGCTTCCTCCGGACGGAGCGCAGCATCTCTGGCTCAGCGGCACTTTTGCGCCACACAAGTAAAGACGGTCTCTTACTCAGCACCGGAGAAGAAGAAGAAACGGCGCTCCGGGAATTACTGAGGTGTATTTGGCCACTAAGACGAACCCGCTCCTCTTTTTCTTCCTCGCACGCGGTTTTTGCAAACATGAACGTTGGCTGCATCATCCTGGCGTGCACCTTACTTGTGGGAACATCCTCGGTAAGATGAGTTAATTTCTTCCTGCCTTTGTCGACAGTGGGAAGCTGCACTGCTGTAGTGCTTACTCGGCTTTTGCAGTGAGCACCGGAGCTGTGAGGGGTTCAGTGTCTCCCTGCAGTGTTGCGCTAAAAGCAACCTGATGTGTGTAATCGAGCTTAGTAGCGACACTTTTAAAGGTCAAGAATATACTCTTGTTTGTCAGCATCCTCGTCCTGTCGCCAGGATAAACTGCAGTGCAGCAGAGCGGGTTCAGAGGTCTCTCCTCGGCTCTGCCAGCAACTTATGCACGTTAACGCAACGCCATTCCTGCTTTTCTTTAATTCTGGCGTTAATGTCGCAGCTGACGAGTTGGTTTGGTGCTGATTAAGTTGGATGATTCAACCAAATCCTTGGTGAATAGCTTAACTTACTTTAGTTTTAAACTTACACAGGTATGCCAGATATATGTGATATTGGTTTGTTGTTTCGGGGGAAATAATCAGTTATCTATATTATGTAATAAATGCAATATGTTCCAATATGAAAGCCATAGTGAAGATGACAAATGGATGGATCGCAGTGCATTGTGGATGAAGTACCTGCAAATATGTTGTATAATTTAATACAAACATTTGGCTTATTCTGTCTGTGTCACATGCTGTCTGCTCCAACCTGCCACAAGCATGTCAACTGCATGTTTAAGTTAAACATCTCATTCAGCTATTGTTATCGTTGGTATTCTGATGACTTTCGACATCATATATCGTGTACAGTGTCTGACGATGTGGTTCACCATCATCAAGATCATTTGTCCAGCCCTTTCTGATGTGTAACGTCTCTCTCCAGTGATTCGGAAGCAGGTGCAGATGTTGATTTACACACTGTGATGCTGGTCCAACCGAGACGAGCTGTAGCACGAGGCAAATCACTGACACCTGAGAGAATGTGACGTTCAATATCAGTCGGAAAATGCTGCGAAAATCATCCTGTGACCCCGTGGCCGCGAGTCAATTTGCCAATGCTTAACAGGCCGTCTTGTTTTACTCCACAGGGGAGTAAGGCAGGCCAGCCCCTTAAACCCCCATGCATATCAGGCTTCTCCCAGAACTTCTACACAGTGATTGTCCCGAGAGATGTACCGCACAGCCAGAGCATCCTCAAAGGTAAGGCTGCTGCTGGATCTCAGTTATTGACTGGGGATGTTTTTTCTCCCCTTTGTCCTCCCCACAGTATGATTGAGTGAGTGAGTGTGCGTCCACATGTGTGTGCGTGCGTGTGCCGGGGTCATATATTACTGCGCGTGTCTCTCCATCACCCCCGCAGAAGGTCAGAACACACTCTGGCCGTGGCTCTGCAACAGAAGCACCTCCTTCTGTGCACTGACGTGCAAACATTCAAGCTGAAAAATCTCCAGTCGGTTTTGTAGCTCGGGGTGAAAAATGGAACCCGATGTGACAGCAGGTGTGTAATACGTTCGGTTGGAGGCTTGTCATTTTAATACGGAGCTTCGTTGATGGATGAACAACTGAATGTCAGGGACTGCAAAATAATACATTTCCCCCTTTCTTTTGTCTGACTAAGCAGCAGGCTCTCAAAGTATACTCATTTAAATCTGCCGACTCTGCAACTTCACATCTGGAAGACCAAAACTTTTATTTTCTTTCCACTGCAGACGGCCGACGACATGCAAGGCTCATCTCCTGCATGCGAGATGATGCTGTAGGTTCTTCTATTGTCTCTTCTAGCCTCGTCCTTGTGTCCCAAACGGCCTTACTGACAGACCCTTTGATATCTACCTAATGGGATTCTGTAACTTTGTAAAGATTACATCCAAAACAGCTTTAGTAGTTGAGCGTCTTGGTGTTGGTGATGTGGGCCGAACATTTGCTGCGGTACACATTTCCTCCCTTTCTCTGAGCTGTTCCTCACACTTGAGGAAGCAGCACACAGCGGTCTACAATAAGCTCAGCTCACCCCTGACACTTTGCTTTCATAGCCAAATACTCGTCCATTGTTACGTAAAATGCTATTTGCCGAGAGAAACTCGGCTCATTGTAACAGCTGTTTGAGCATTTTGCGACTCTGAGCGAAACAATTGAATTATTCTGAATGTTATTTTGTTATTTCGGGGGGCTGACAAGGACGGTGCAGCCGGTCAGTGGGGAGCGAGCTTTTGCCTGAAGGGGCTCGCAGCTCAAGATTCTGCCAGTTTGGAAACGGGCTGAGGCGCCCTCGCTGACCCAAACAACGTTAACAGAATGTGATGTGTCTACTTGACGGATAACATATGTTGGTTTCTCCCTCTCGGTGTTGGTGTGTGTAAGCATGTTATACGTGCGTTTGCCAGGAGACACACGAGTCCTGGCGAACGCATTAGTCGATAAGAATTCTGTTTGAAGAATGTCACACCGAAGCTAAGCTGTATTAATTTGATATAGGAAACGCGGTGCATCAGCTGCAGCTTTGATCCCGTGTAACCTGCCTTGTAGTTTCTGTTGTGCTCTTTAATTTCCTCGCTCTTGGTTTGTTCTTTTTCAATCCACCACGCCGTCCCCACAACCGGCCACTCAGATGGATATGGGCTGCAGCTGCCTTCGTCCTCATGCAGTGATTAATGTGCAGGGAGTCGCCTCACCGACGGCCTGTTTATGGTACAGCGGGAAACTAAGCAAGAGGAAGCCTTTGATGCTACGATATGTATAACCTGAAAGTGTCACTTTTCCAAGGAAATGAATGGGCCAGCGATAATGTGAGGGAGGGCCTGGGATGCCACGGTTAGGGGGTTTGCTGGACCACTGTGAGCCGGGGCTGTTGTTTCCCTGGAGAAATGGACAGTGAGCGATGGGGGAAAGACCAACGAGCTGTGGCAGCTGCAGAGCGAACCAGGTATCTGCTGCAAGTTGTTAAACAATGTGTGGACTGCAAGTCCTTTCATGCTGAGGAGCAAAGAGGAATAGTTTTCCTCAGTTGTGTTGAGTAAGTGATTCATTGAATGTGTTTCCCTTCACTACAACAGTTCCCTCATCACTTCAGTTCCCACCTTGGCGTCCCTCAATGCTTCAGTCTAATGCTCAAAGGATCTGACTGTATTTATGTGATGTGTGCATCACCCTTTCCCTTACGGACTATTTTCCTCGCCCTCTTCACCCCTGCAAGTATTGTTGCTTGTGTGATGTTGTCATCACCTCCAGATACTCTTCAAACCTTTAAATCAACCTGCAACTTTATCGTTACCATAAGAAATCCAGACAAGGATCCTGTAAGTGAGGGGATTGTCCTGCCCCGGATAGTATCATGTAAATGTTCGTGTAACTGACCCTTCATCACAGGATGAGATGTTCCCTTCTCAGACTGTCTCAGGATAATATGTGTTGAACTTCCCAGTGTGTTCTTGTGTAGCAGTAATATCTTCTATCCTATATGGCCCATCGGGAACCACTGCGACACCCCATCCTACAACATCCACTGTGTATACATACATGTATTTGGAGTTGGATGTTTTCACTGGACAGTGACTCTGGTAAATGTACAACATGACTCTGAACATGGCTAGTCGTGATTTAAATGATACATGACTGGTCCAAACACACTTCATTATGCAGAGCCTGGTTGCACTGGTCCTTTAGCCTAACCTCCTTTCTATGCTTCCCACTGTAGATGGAGTGAAGTGCCTGGTCAGGACTTGAAAGGTCATTTCTGAATAGAAAGACATCGTTCATTGGCACCTTTGGTCATTCTTTGCTGGTTTTATAGATTTAAGTGTTTTTATGGGTTTGTGGTTGACCATAAAATACCTCTGTTTAACTAACTCAAAAATCTGGTGTGCTGAATAAATCATCCTATGCTCCCATGGACTTGTTTGTCTGAGAGCTGGGTCAGGATTGGAAGGGGAGGCGGTGGCACACAGGCAGGCAGATATTCGGGATAGAGTCGCAGTTCGTGCAGATTCCCGCTGTGGGCAGATAAGCCATGAAAAGAAATATTCCAGTGATTGCACATCGCTGTGTAAACCATCACCCCGCTCCAAGAGCCGGAACAGACACCTAGGAACACGGACAAGTGGATGGGGCTCATCATCATTACACACACGTGCACACGTGCACACGTGCACGCGTGGCAGGCAGACAGGCGGGAGGGCAGGCAGGCGGGAGGGCAGGCAGGCAGGCAGGAGGCGGGAGGCAGGTATGATAACATACATGAAAACAGACGGGACAGGTGAGTCTGTTCCTTATGAAAGCGTTCGTCACTGCAGGCTGAGGCTCACTTTAACTCCACACTGGCCTTTGAAAGAGAAAAGGCTTTCACTCCTTCTGTTTTCCTTCAATCCCAGGAG
>CAAKHC010014046.1:0-15474 GCA_901007825.1 Macroramphosus scolopax | reverse complement strand
ATCTATCTTCATCAGGCCTCAACTTCTAATTGCACCGGGAAGATTGCAATCAGTCCACATTTCTTTATGGTGCAGGCACTGATCAAAGGTGGACGACAAGAGAGCTGCATGAACAACGTTAGATGTTCAGCATGTTTAACACATCAGGTGTTCACTGCATCTTATTTGGTGCATATGATTGAAGCAGAAGAGTGAATGTGAATAAGTTTTCTTACTGCGAACAAGCACATCTACGGTACAAAGGCCTGCTGCTGCCACGCCAAAAAAAAAAAAAAAATTGATCAGTATCCAGTTATAACAGGAAAAGTTTAGTTAAAACTAGTGTTTTTCATGTTATATAAAGATATTCTCACGTTATTACGACATAAAAAGTTATCGCATTATAACAGGAAACTTTTTTTATTATATTGTTTATTTACAATTGATACAAATTATGATGTAAAATGTTTTATGTTGTAACAATATTCTATTACAATATTACATGATAAGCATATATGTGAAATGCAGTTACAAAAAATTTTAAATCTTATGTTGAAAATAAGATTTTTAAATTTTTTATGACGAAAAAAAGTTTCTGTATAAGTTTGTATGTCGTCATAATATGAACAAATCTTGTTATAATGTGGAAAACAAGTCTTGTTTACACGATAAATAAACTTTTTTTTTTTTTACCATGATACTAATCCATTTTTCTTTTCCTTCTGTGGCACTAATTCACTTCCGTACACAACAAGCCAGATGTTGGATTGCTGCCTAAGACAACTAGATTCTGTCCTCCTGGTTCTGAGGACGTGTTCTAAAGAGACGCTGCATGTGCAGCCGCCTCATGATGCATCAACGCCGCTGAAGCCTTTTGTCTTTCTACAAGCCTCATAAATTATCTCACTGCAGTCGGAGCTCCAGACGTCGCCTGAGCAGCAGATCTTTACAAATCTCCACGGTGATGTTGTTAAGTTACTTGCCGGACGTCACTGCAGGAAACATCGTCCCTAACTTTGGTTAACACATTTTTATTCTCTCAAATATAAATTATTCTCCCAACATCTCTTGAGCCTTCTGGTCTCGTTGGTTTTCATTAGCACTCTCTGGAGCTCGCTCACTAAGGATTAAGTTCTCCTTGAAATTATTTGGCTGTCAGATGTGGATTCACAGCGGTGGACTACAGTAGAATCTCTTCATCATTAAGCATTTCTACATCAAGAACAAAAAGCTTCCCGTCACAGAAGTTGTGATTTTTCCTTGCAAAAATGTATTAATATGGAAGTAGAATTTAAGGGCTGAATTTCAATGATAGGCAAAGATGAGACAAGCTTAAAGGCAAAAAACTGGGCAAACTTTTCTCCTGCTATGGGCTCTGTTGTTTGACTGATGCAAGTCCTTTAATTTCTTATTATTATGATGTTCAGCTGCAGGATTATTCTAAGAGGAGTCGTACTACCTGTATTATGCATGAAAAGAGGATCCTATGTTAGCTGCATGAATCCTTCTCTTACATTTTTTCTTAATTGCAGACTTTATTTAGGAGTGAGGAAGAAGTTAACACACACACCGTAATTTTTCATTTTTTTTTCTACTGTTTTGTTAGAAATAGCCACGTTTTCGGTGTAATTATGCACATTTCCTCCAGACTAACGATGGTTTTTATTGGTCAGTGCTTGGGAAGAGTGGGCGCTACAGTTGTTACCTGTCCGCTCTGCGGGCCTCGCTGTTTACTCAGCTGTAAGGGCCTCTGTCTCCAGCGTGAGGGGCAGAAAGCAACGGGTCATGAAATATTTCATTTCCCAAGTAAAACATCTCTTCTCCTCGTCAGTCGAGGAAAAAAAAAAAAAAAAAGCCAGCAGATCACAGTGATGAATGTGCAATCAGGCTGATTAACTCGTTATTAGTCGTCCGACGGATCCACTGAAGGAAATGAGGGCAAGAAAGGAAAAAGGTTGTTTATATGTCTCGTTGCTCGGTATGCAGGACGTTGTCACTTGTCAGAGTTATGGATGTGATGTGAAGAAGAGGCCACCATGAACTTTTAACTTTCAGGAGAATGTGTTATTAGCAGGACTTGTTCGGACTCTTTCTTCTTCGGTGGTTTTACCCAAAACAACGAACGCTAATAAATACGGTCTAAGAAGTGGAACCATGCATCCTCTCCGTCTCTGCTGCTGCTTCATGTCGTCTTCGACTCCCTTTCTGACACCAGAGGGTGCTGCAATCTCTGCACAGAGCGTCTGACGCTTCCGGTGTCCCACAAACAGTTTGACTTAGTTCCTGAGTTGAGGCGACTGTTTGTTGAAATAAGTGGAGATTTCCTGGTTTTCTTTAGGAGCAATGTTTCTTTAAAGATGAGCTCAGGGTGTTTCGCAATGACCCCTCACTTGTGCTACTTCTCTATCCCCCCCCCCTCCCCCCCCTCGCTGAGTAGGACCAGTTTTTCCATTTCAGTTAGAGTTGCAGGGAGAGAGGATGCCGGTGGACTCAGTGTTTGGGGATTGTTCTGTTGTGGGTAGCATGGCGGGTCCAAATATCACAGCTAGCATTGACGATGGGAGTCATGGATGTAAGTAAAAGCAGCACTTCTTCATAAGAGCTTCCTAGTGAAGGTTCATAATTACGAGCATCTGCAGAGCAAATTGAGGTCGTTGTCGTCTCCAATCAAGACCCAGGTTATATTGATGTCATAGCAAAGTATTTTAATTCTTATTTTACTTTCTAATTATCATTATTGTTAGAATAATAATTATTATTGAATCCGTTTTTTCTCTGCAGGACACCTGCGCCTTGTCAAACGGGGAACATTTTCTTTTCCCACCATTAGAGAGGCGCAAGCTGACCAGGAGAAGAGAGGTGCATGTCTGTAGAGGACAGGAGGGGGGAGGAAGAGGAGGGGAGGGGGTGGTTACGGTGAGCTGGGAGGTAGAGGTGGGGAACCGTAGCCTGTAAGCTATTGAAAAGAGGAATGTGAGAGAGCATTATTGCCCACACTTCATGTGAATGGAAAAGGGGTTAAAGAAATGACAGCGTACAGTGGGTGGTAGGGCCTCAGCGCAGCCCGGGAGGAAATGGAATGAGAAAGTGCAGTCAGGCAGACCACTCATTCACCATGACAAATGGGAGAGGCCTAGGCTGAGGGGATACCTGATACCCCACGGTGGGCTGTGTGCACCTGCACAGGCTCCTTGTGCACCAAAGTGGAAATAAACCCCGGCCACTTGTGGCAGCGCACCTCCATTTGTAAAGAGAATTATGCATTAACGACGACGGCATCAATAGTAAAACGGTGAGAAATCTATTAAGGTAGTATTTCACATGAATAACAAGAAGTTCTGGAGGGTTGTTTTTGCTCATTAATGATACAGAAGTGAGGAGAAAAATACATATTTTTAATTGTAAGGCCAGAAATTCATACACATATTATTATTATTATTAATTAAAGTAAGAACTACCTATCATAAAAAAGAACATTTATTTTTTTAATGAACTTAGATTTCGCACATAGCTGTTGTATATATTTATATATATACATATACAGTACATACATATATATAATCCTACTATATAGAAAACAATTAGTGGAGAGAAAACAATAAATATAAATGAATATATTCTGTTTGTTAGCTACATTTGTCACCCAGTTTTCTTTTAGATTAAAAATAATCTGCATCCCTGTTTAGTGTTTCATACAAATTGCAGCAAAATAAAGTTTACTTGCACAAAAGGAGATTAATATGCACGTAAGAGAGTTCATGAATGTTTCACCTGGAGGTCACAAGCAACATGTCATGAGGCTTCCATCAGGATTCCAGCGGCATATTAAATCTCTGGTCAGAATTAGAGAGGTCCTGCCATAATCAGATTGTGTTAAGAGACATATATAGAAAGAAGGAGAAGCAGTGTTCTGTCTCTCATACGCTCCCACGTGGTCCAGGAAGTATTCCCAGCCAGCCTCCGAGCTGTCACTCTTCCACGCAGCATCCAGGAAGGGATTACTGACCTTCTCCCGTGCAGGCAGATGAGCTGTGGTCCCTGTAACACTGGTCAGTCTGTGGTGTCAGGGTGCAACGTGCCGTGAATATACTCAATGTCCATTTCAGTGTTTAGATTGGGATGTGGAATGACTGCAGGCTGACAAGTATTAGGGCCTCTGCTCCACTCAGGAGGAGAATAACATTCGGATTTTCCTGCAGCCAGACATCCCGGCGGCCCCTAATCTGGGATTCTACCTCCATCGTCAAAAAGTAGTTCCGATATTATATTAACAAACATCACTTTTCTTTGAATTTAACGTTACATGTTAGTGAGGAGAAGATAACTCCATCAAGGTGTGTGTGTGTGTGTGTGTGTGTGTGTGTGTGTGTGTGTGTGTGTGTGTGTGTGTGTGTGTGTACCCGTCTGATTATCAACAAACTTTTTTGAGGGGGTGAACAACGGACCGACATCCGTTTAACGTGAGTACATTTTATAGTTTTGGAAATAAATATTCTAGTAAAGAAAAAAGAATATTATCTGTTTTTTACTTATTTCAGTTAATGTGAAACTGTGTTTTTGTAATTAAACATGATTGTAGTGTGCAGCATCCATATTGTTACCATGGTTACCTTTATTTATCTGACTAGAAGTGAGTTCTCCTGATGTACATCTTACAGGTGTGATTTCCATGACTGTAATCTAGATATTTAAAGTTTGTATATAACAACAGACGGTCCACAATGTGTGGAGTTATGTGTTGACGTGCTGCTTGTATCCGTCCTGCTGCGCCCGTTGTTCTGTTGAACCAACCACTGCTGCCTTTGTTCCCTGCTGCAACAGGTTTCACCCTCATCCTCCGCAGGGTCGACCACCCAATCTGTGATATGTAGGTTGTGATTGAGGCTGCAATTCTATTTTCATAATTTGGAGTTTGGTGTGTTGCAGCTTCAGGAGAAGAAGTAGATGAACTTACAGAAATCAGACGTATAAAACTATTTAAAAATAAGTTCATGAATATTTTCTGAGCCGTGCAGGGATGAGGAGGGTGCAGCGACTTTGGGAGATGTTTTATTGTTGTTCATCTTCATATAACATAATATATTTATATTATTTAGGGAGGTGAATATTAACTCTTCTGCTTTTTTTCTGCTATTAAATTCTATTATTGTCTCTTTATTCTTTTTTTTTAAAAAACACATATAAAGTCAATCAAATCAAGTTTGGATTAACTTGCAGACATTTAAGTCCTTTTAGGTATTTTTAATTAGGTTGTATTCTTTAATACATGAATACTGTCCCAGCAACACGTCCCCGGCAGCTCATTGGCTCGTCACTAGGCTGCGTTCTCCCACTGGGTCTCACTGCTTCAAGCTTCTCTGATCTCCTTGTGTGTTTGTGTCTGGTGTCAGAAATATTCCTGCGTTGCCCGCCGCTCTTAAATAGTAAGGAATTGTTTTATTATTGTATTTAAATAAAGCTTCACGCTCCGTATCAGGCTGTGTTTTTACTCCTGAGCAAAGCATCTGGGTTAATCTGATATTAGTTGGGAAGGATCTCGCTCTCAAAAACAACCTTGTCTCACAGAATGATGCTCTGACTGCGACGCGCGCTGTGGATTACCGTGTTTCTCTTTAAAATGTAAAGATGTCATCCTCTGAAATGTGTTTACTTGGAGAGCATTTGAAATTCCTAGAAATAAAAGTGCATGCTGGGAAATTCACTAAGCATGTGAAGGCCTTTATGTCCTTATGTCGTACAGTTTGTTTAAATAATATTACACCTAATTGCGTAATAGGTGTAGTTGCTATCTGTGAGAAACCCCCGTCTGTAAGTTTAATTTGCAGCCGTGTGTCCATGAACTTCCTCTACATGTATGTGCGGTATTTTAAATTAATTCCCCACTAACTCACATTATTCTAACTGTTTTTATTCTCATAATTAAATGTCTTTATTTCAGCAGCAGCGGGACGACGGGGGGACATCTGTTGCACTAAAGCCCGGCGGAGTAAACAATATGTTTTGAATTAAGATTTGACGTTGGAATAAGCCTTATCTTATTTATAAATCATAGTGGGTTAAATATGCTTTGTAAGAAGATTAGGGCATCTGGAGTCCCGCCCCCCCTCCCTCCCCCCTCCACCGCTATAGGCACAGCAATGAGGGCACAGAGATGTAATCCACATTCATAATCCAATGATTCTTACAAGCTGTTTTGTGTTGTTAAATACTGGGTATTTGTGTTGAATTAATATCACTCTAATCTCCTTTAGACTATCAGTTGCTGTCTGGTTCCAGGTCATCTTGTTTATTTGTCGGCTTCCTGCTCTTTAATGGAGTGCAGGAAGTTAAACCGGGAGCACGGCGGGCTTCGTGGAAGGTGTTGAACCAGAATCAGAACCAGGATCAGAATCAGAATCAGGATCAGAATCAGAATCAGAATCAGAATCAGAATCAGAAGAATCATGTAAAGTTATTCACAGTACAAATAACTTCTCCTGGTTTATTGGTGCGTGCACATAAAGATAGGAGGTAACATAAATATACAACAAGCATGAAGTAATAAAAACTTGAAGTGAAGTACACAAAGAAAGATAAAAACAAGTACAATAACTTTAAATGTGAAATATAAACAGTGATTTATTATAAAGTGGAATTATTTACATGTGAATTAATTTATGATTTTAAATATAAAATACATTTTTAAAGTTCACATCTATAGTCTTGTTTTTTAAATTCAGTACAGACATGATAGGTTATTTTGGTGAATGTTGCAAAAAAAATCAAATCATCAAACTTTCAAATGAAAAAAAAAAACAAATGTAGATCATCTAAAGAAACCCAACAATCCTCCGGGTTACCTAATTTACTCTCCAATCATTAACACAGTCACATTAAGGCCGACTTCTTTATAAATGTCTGAATATTCGACTGTCGTCTGCAGCCTCTGGTTTTATAGAGGCTGTTGCACAATATAAATAAAGTCCCACAATAATCCCTCAATATAAATCCCAGTTTCCACACATCTAACCGTGACTACTGTAAAATAAGAAATAAAAGACATGTTAGTGACGATCTATCTGTCCACATTTGTCTGTTTCGAGACTTCGGTAAATATTAAAATGCTGTTTTCCCTCTAATGTGATGATGCAGGCGTATGTGTGTGTAGCATTAGCCACATATAGCTTCAATCCAGCCTCAGTCGTCTCTGACAGCTCTGCCCTAATAGGTGTCTACTGGCACTGCGACGAAGCCCAGTCTGACTATCACCCCTGCTATTTCTTATTTAGGTTTAATTGTATCTGCGTCCAAGTTCCCTTCAGTCCTCAGACCTGCATGTCCGACATTATTAGTCGCTATGAGTTCAGCCCCTGCAAATCTGTTAATGCATAAGACCATAAGAGCTTCTTATGTTCCAAGCCAGGTCAGAGTGAAGACACATCAGATTAATATTTGATCATGCAGAAGGGCCCTTAATCAGATTTGCTTATTCCCTCAGCTGAGTGCTGCGCAGCAATTATCATAATTGTTGCGCTAAACATGCCTGTCTTTACGGCCGGCGGTTGGGCGTGAGCGTGTGCCGTGAGGAGGGGATTCCAGCACCAAACCCACTTAATGCAGGATGGATGGCCGGGCCTGCTGGGGAAGGAGACGAAGGGGAGGGCAGGGATGCTGGTCCAACCCACAGCCAGTGACAGGCCAGGGCAGCCCATTCGACTGAAGCCACCGGGGCTCCTCAGGACAGGATTCCCCCCCCCCCACGCTGTGACCCCCCCCCACTCAGCCATGCAAACCAGCTCTGGCTGCTTCAAGGCCGGTTTATCACAGTTTATGTTTCTTATTCTTCCTCTGGCTCTTTCACTGCAATCCTATTTTCCAATGTTGAAAGTGTGAGATAACTCAAGGTGGGAGGATTTTAAACTCATAATCAGGTATTCCATTGTGTTTAAATTATAATTAACCACAATAACAACCTCCTCTATTGATTTAATGTGCAGACAGTCATTTTTATTTTCAGCATAAATTTCACATCAAATCAAATCCAATTAAAGCAATTAAATAAAATTAGAGCGCTGATGGAAACAGTTCATATTTAGACCTGTGGTTTAATACAATTTTGTTCACCTTCATTATATTGAGAATGTGGAAGGTGGCTGAAATCTTGGACAAATACAGGACACACACACACACACACACACACACTATTGATAGTTTGTCCTAAATGCTCCTTAAAAGCTTTTTATGAACGGTTTTGACACTAATTGGGGCAAGTCATTAACACAAGATTGCATTGTGACGTTTTATTCTATATTTCTTATTATTCTATATTCTATATTTGAGTAATTCTAAGAAGGAAAATCCTACATTTGAAAGTTCGACAGGCCCGATTTAAAAAAATATTTAAATTTTTCAAATATTAGAAGTATCACCCGCTTTAACTAAAACTTGCTGAAATAGAACTTGACCAGTTAAACCTAAACATACATTAATGAATTATATCTTCTGTTGCCACTGTACTTTTCTTAATACATTGCAATTGTATCATTTGTGACTAAAATCCGGTTAAGACGTCAACCAAAAGCCGTGAAACCACCAGAAAACGCTGCTCCGTGTCAGTTTGATCGGCCTCTGATGAAGCTGTTGTCAGCCAGCCGCCGTGTCATAAGCATGTCTGTGAAACAAATGAGCCGGCGGACCGGTTCTGTCGGTATGAACGTCATCTATCCGGCTGGAGGCGCGGCGCCGTGCGAGGGAACACGAGGAGAGATGGTTCCCCATTAATCTATGTTGACTGGCTGGAAATTGCATCTTTGTAATGAGTATTAGGTGTGCATCTACATGAATTAAAGCTCAATGAGCCTCTGATTGATCACCTCCCTCCAAATGACGCTCCTTCTGTGATCATTATTGTTTAAAAGTGACTAAATCATATCAGGATGATTAAAAGTCTCGGCTCCGAGGGGGGGAGGGAAGATAAAGTAAAGGCAAGATGTCTGAATCGAAGCTGTGCTTCCGTGGCTGAGATTTGGGTTTATATGGCGGTGGCGTGTTTCTTGTTAAACCTGTGCATGCATGGTGGAAGAAGGAGGCTGGATTTGCTTAAATCAATAGAATTAGTCCAGTAGATTTTTAAAGGAAAACAGACGACTAAAGAACTGGAGAGTAAGAATAGCAAAAGACACAAGATTACACAATAAAACAGTTTCTAGCTTGTTTCTCTTGTGTTCAAATCTTCTTTTGCTTATTGTTGCCTGTTTTATTTTGTATTTACCTGCCTCGTGTTCTGTGTCTTACTTCCTGTCTTTGTTTGGTTTCCCGCTCTTTTTGTTATTACTTTCACCTGTGTCTCGTCTGCTCTCTTTCCTGCCTTGTACACCTGTGTCTCGTCAGCCAATCAGCTCCCTGCCTGCCCCCTCGTCCTCTCACCTGTGTCTTGTTACCTTGTTTGTTCAGTAGGTATTTCAGGGCTCAGTTCCTCTTTGTCAGAACCTTTAGTCTGTGTTTCCCTGGTCACAGTGGCGTCCGTGAGCTCCGCCAATGTCTCTCTATCTGTTTTGATTATATTCTAACTGACTGTTTAAAAGTGTCATGAATCATCTTTGTATTATTACTGTAA
Organism: Macroramphosus scolopax; assembly: GCA_901007825.1. Taxonomy (NCBI): domain Eukaryota; kingdom Metazoa; phylum Chordata; class Actinopteri; order Syngnathiformes; family Centriscidae; genus Macroramphosus; species Macroramphosus scolopax. Next base: position 5,900 of record CAAKHC010014046.1, on the reverse strand, counting down.
ATGTGCATAAACAAATATACAGAAATGTTCACTATGACAGCTCCTCAAAAGTGAAGCAAAAAGATGTCAATCGCCCCCTGGTGGCTGTTTGGAGTATAGATCATAATTCCCTCCATGTTAGTGGATGGGACATGTGCCAAACAAATTATCCCCAGAGATGGTTTATGTTAGGAAGTTCTTATGCTGACGTATGTTTAGGAGTTTATTGTTCTGATGAGTTTCATACAGTCACAAAAGGCCTTTACAGACTTCTGTTTGGTAATTGTACTTTAGAAGGTCTAGATGGGATGTAGCGCTAGCTGACCATGACTTCAAGAAATGACATCACTGGTGGAAGAAGGCAGCACCCATATCTGGGATATTCTCAGTCTTGATCGATGTTGTTGTCGTCCGGCCTCCTCACACAGAGTTTGTGGCTTTATAGTGACGTCAAAAGCCGAGTGTGTCGTCTATCGCCTGCTGCGTCTCACACAAACATCAAAGGGTGAGTTGTGCGTCGATATAAGATGCAAGGGGAGTGAGGAAGTGACGCTATCTAACGTGGGTAAGGACACTTAAAAACAAAGCCAGCATATGAAGGAAAAGGAAGTAAATTTTTTCCTTTGCATTATCTCCAAATCCTACGAAACACTTCATATAAAAATGATGGCGTTACGATATGTATGATGTCAGACATCCTGTTTATCCTGCTGAGCTTCGTCTAAACAACAATAAAACGGCTCATTCTCCACTGTGATAATAAGAGGACTCCATGCACGGTGTGTTTGTGTATCTACAGTCCCAGACTCCTGACATTCTCCTATGATGGGATCAGATTTTTTATTCTTTTAAAAACTCACCACATTAAAGGTCTGTGAGGGTAAACAGAGTGCAAGTTGACGTTTGAAGTCGGGAACAAGACATCCAGGTGTTTTTACAGGCATCGTGGCATTTATGTGGTCTAAACTATACGTCTGGAGTCGCCTAAACAACAGCGCTACACATCCCCGCCAGGTATTCGCTTACTTCATAAAGCACATTTGACTGTGGGCAGCTGATTTGCTGCAGTTTGTCTCGGCTATAAAATCTTGATTGTTTGGACTCCGACGTGACCCCACGCACACATCCAACGTTGGACAGACCCCATTTCAAATTAAAATGTTCCCAAGCAGCCGTTTCCCGGCCCTGCGTCTATATTCTATTTCAAGCGTTATCAGTGAACCTGCTATTGTTTCAGCCTCGTGATTCTCTGGGAACCCGCTTGTTTAGAGAAAGATCCAGCCGACCTCGTCACCTTTGGATCTTGACATATTTACTGTACCTGGACGCGCTAATGTTCCTCTGTAATGTCTTTCTGGTAATTATACTGCCAAGCACCCTGTTGGGGTAATTATACTAAAAACACCCTCATTAGTAGCATCAAGAACTAAAACCCCCAGAGGCTTCACAATCTTTCCCATCATGCACCCTGTCGAGGGCGAGTTAGCTTGCTGACACCTTGTCAAACGACTTCTTTTTGCAGTTCTTTTCTTCGCCAGAGACGAGTAACGCTGTCGCCTGAAGAGTCTGGAAACTTCAGGATACCCGAAGGTTTCTCTAATGCACGTTAGCATTCTTCATTTAAAAGAAGCTAACGATGCTAAAAGCCTGGCTCGTCAAATAGTGTGTCGTTAACGAGGCAAGCTCAAGTGATTTTGCATGTTTTGAGAACTTCCTCTAGCGGTGGTTGAAATTCTGACCAGAAAAAAATCTAGAAATATGATGTAATCCAAACCTGTTCCAGCCTCAGACTTTGAGGCAGTTCTTCAAGTCCGGTGTCCAATCACGACTTTTCCATTTGCATCAGCGACTCCTTAGCTCTCACATTTACCTAACAAAGTAGCATCTTTAACCCAACTCACACAATCACATCAGCATCTAAACCTGACATTTAAAATCTAGAATTTGGACGGACGAACCCGACTTCACTTCACAATAGAAGATCACGGGGGTTAAACAGCCTGAAATCAAACGCTAAGAGGTTAATGTCCGTCGACATGACGTATGTAATGTCCATACAAGTAGCTATTTATACGCAATCCCATGAGATCACGTTGGAGCACAAGCAGAGTGTCTGGTGAGAAATAAAATGTCATATTTTTTGTCTTTAGTGCTACTTAACTGAAACACAACTGCATACAAGACATATTACACAGTATGACAGTGTGTGACCGCCCCATTATTTAAAGCTCTTTACATACAAATGTCTCGCTGAGATCTGTACAGGGGGATTCGCCTAAATGCACCGACCAGACCATTTCACAGAAAGGACATAAATAACGGTAAGTAAAAATGTAGTTTTTGCTCCGCTCGTGCAAACTGGACGCACAACTCACCATCACAAAACCAGCAGCAGAAATTACAACAGTCCCAAGACCTGCATTGTGTAGCAATTTGCTCCGTTTGAATTATTCAGAGGGGAAGGCGTTTTAATGTCGGGCAGCTATGTGTGTCCCGGTGACGGAGCTCGGCCTCCTCACCTAATAGTTTCACTGCATCTGCCGTTTTATGACTGACACGGCAATAAGCAGATTGTCTCGATATTTATGCCATCTGTGGCAAGCGGAGATAATTAAAGTATATAAATTAATCAAGTGCAATTAATTAGAAGCTTTATGTTCGCGGCAGTACATCTTCGCATGTATAATTTATATTTATTGATTTGTTTGGTTTCATTAGCCCATAAGATAACAACAGCGCAAATGCATTAGAGGGGAAAATGCACAATTAGCATGCAGTGAGGGCTGCGGGTAATTGATAGATCAGCGTGCACTCCCTGCAGATATAAAGCTGTGTAAACTGTCATAAACAGTTACAATCGATGACTGATATTTCACGCCATATCTCTGTTGATTAATGATGTTTTTGAAAGCCCCCCCCTTCCCCCCCTCCTACTTAATGGGAGCCTGATAGGCATGCAGAATTTACTGTTTAATCAGGGGAAATAATTTACTGCAGTCCAAAACCCGTGTCGTGGTCGGGGTAGAAATGTATGATTGGTCCCCGTGAGTGCTACGCTGATGTTATTTGCTCCCGTCAGCAACCAATATGGCCGAGCATTAAGAGCTTTGTGCTTCCCAGTTGATTTTTCATTGACTGCGCTGCCACCGTTCATCACCGGCTGGTTTCCCCCCCCTCCGTTCTGCAGAGTTCAGAGGAAGCCGTGTAGTCAATAGTGGACGACGTATTCACAGCGTTTCAACGGGTTTGTTCGTTGCATGCAAAAATAAGACAATTCTTTTTATAATGAGACGAACTCCATTTATATTCCCAGCTCATAGCCCTCCCCGCTATCTGGATCAGTAGCTCCTGTTTGGTTCGCCTGACATATTTCAAGGATGTTGTCACTACATGTGGCGTCATTGATAACTCATGTGGCTTGGGGAATATAATTACTCTAAATAAGATGTGGGCTGTATGGTCGCCACATGTAGCCGCCGGGAAGCAGCAGCTTCTGTGGATTTCCACTCTCGCTGTGACGGACCACTTTCACCTCGTGGGCTTCTTTTTTGTTAAGTTTCCTACGTTGTGTTCACTGTACGTAAAGCAGACGGCGTCACAGGTGGCGCGTGGAGCGATATCTCACGAGGACGTACTGCTGTACGGGACACCGTGGAGAACCGGTGTGTTTCAGGAGCGTCGTCCTGCAGCTGGGGGCCAGACACACATACATTTTTTTGGTCCTGTGTCTCAGGCAATTTCCTCCCCCTTATGTCACCGTAAATGCTTGCAGAGACTTCACCTCCTGTTTAGGGGTTTCAGATTTGTGCTTCAGAAGAGGAAGAAGCCATTTGCCTTCTGGTGATTTGTCCCAAATTGGAATCTTAATTTACACCTGCGATCAGCTCTCGTTTCCCTTCCGTTCGGGAAACTCCTGCAGCCCAGTCAAGGCTCGTTGGAACAATGGACTGTAGGTCATATATTGATGTAGGAACTGTAACGTCAGTGTGGAGCATTTTAGCTGTCGACAAACTTTTTTAACCCCATGTGACCATATTCAGAGGAGAGGTTTTAGCTCAGGAGGAGTGAGGGATGGATGTGACTGAGCCGGGGTCAGGCCGCCATGGCAACCGTGGTCCTTGGTGTTGTCTTGTTGCCCTCCAGAGCAAGTGGATGAAACTGTAGAATATTTGAGTGTTAGGTGTTGAGTGAATAATGCAAAAGATGGATCTTTCATCCCTCAGGAAACAGTAACAGAAACCTTTTGACCTTCCTCTTCGCTCTGTTAGCTTGTCTGTGAATGAAGGAGGAACAGCTGGAGATGTTGGCCACTTGCTTCCCTCTGATCCTCTCCTCTCGCTGCAGGAGCTGCAGGAGAGGCGGTCGGCTTCCTAGCGGGGCCATATTGACTCTGCCGGACCGCCGCGGCCCTCAAACCCACAAACAGGCTATCTGATTTCCTTCCAAGGGATCCCCGGAGAGCGACAGCTTCCATTTTTCTTAACTTGTGTAAGCGTAAACAGCGGGCGCTGGCTGGGAGGTCAAATCAATCTCTGCTATTTATTACATAGAAATGTGACACTCTGTCTTAAATGCTCCCGTCCCGAGTGATTTAGCCTCATGTCTGCGTTGTGTCTGCAGCGTGCACTGCCGCGTGTGTGTGTGTGTGTGTGCGTGTGTGTATGTGTGTGTGTGTTAGCGTGCCTCCGAGGTGGAGAGCGCCGCATTTTATGACCATTGTGCCAAATTGTCTTTTTTCTCCGACTTGTCTCTTGTAAACAAAGATGGGTTAATATGCTTTACGAAGACGGTTTTATGTGAGGCTTTTAGCCCTGGTGTATGTATCATATTTACTGTAAGTACACTTCAAACACACGGCGGGCTAATGCAATGTGAATCAGCACGGATCATAGTCACGCACGGGTCAACCCTTAAGTGAAATATGATCGGTATCTCGTACACTTCAGTCTGTGTTAAGGTGCTCAGACGGTGCCGGAGAAGAGGACGCTGACACGGTCATTAGCCCCGGCGAGAGGGGATGCAGCAGAGCTCTGTTTACCGCGTGACAATGTGATATTGTGCGGCTCATGCCGCCTTAATTGGAAACAGTCTCACCCCACAAAAGGTGCATAAGACCCCCTGATTTTGTGAGGCGAATCTCACCCCTCCTCCTTCCCCCACCCACCCCAACATCCTCCTTCCCTCTGAAGAGCGGCGAAAAAAAAACCCCAAAAGCATTTCCCTTAATCCCCCGGAAGATCATGTTCTCCCACTAAATATCGTACCCGTGGACAAACAATGGATTTTTCCATAATAATAAGTTGAAGATTTCATTATGAGTGGCTAATGGACGGCCTGAGCAGATACACGGGGAAGCTTCCCTTTTGATCAGCAGCATAGGGTTAATCCGTGGTAAGAAATAATGGTCGGAGGGGGGGGCGGGGGGGTGGGAGCAGTATCGAGCTGGGCTGAATTTACAGCCGAGAGGGCTCAGTAAAAGGATGATTTTTAGAGCCTCTCACTGCGTATTGAAGGGAAAGACTGTCTGACAAGTCATCAATGAGCCTCAGCGCTGTACTAAACTAATGAAAGCTGCATTTGATCTTCCCCGGGAAAAAAAAAAGGGTTCAATACCACTCCTGCTATTATTTAAGTCCTCTGCTTCACCCAAACCTGTTTCCAGATCCACAGAAATCGTTAGATTGCACAGTGAAGTAAACTGTGTTTGTAAGTATTGGATGAGGAGGAAATATCTAAACTGCTTCTAATGTTTCCCTGTTGATTGCCTGCAATGGACACTGAGTGCTGCACCAGGGTCAGTTAATAACGTCTACTGTATATACATGCTCCAGTATATGGGTCATGGTATTTATATTACACCTACAAATGTTATAGATACACAAGGAGGGTTTCTTGTCATGCACTTTATTTTTTTCCTTTCT
>CAAKHC010014045.1:36181-57824 GCA_901007825.1 Macroramphosus scolopax | reverse complement strand
AACTGTCTTGGTTGCCGTGTCAAACATGAAGCGAGCTCCAGAAACATTCAATGCCATCAGTTTTGCCAGTCATGTACTATAAATGACATTGTGTTTACTATATCGACCTTATTCTTGAATATTAAGGTATGTGTATATACTTGTATTGTTATGTGATTACACTGTTATGTTCTGTAGATTTGAGAAATACAGCGATTATACCTGTAACTTTTATTTTTAATTAAAGGCGTACAGATCTGAAACCGTTACAATTCTTGTGTGATAGATACTGTTAATAGGTAGATAAATGACGTGTGCGATTGCAGTTGCTCAGTTACTCATTGGCATTCCACCAAATTCCGCCCACTTGATTTATGTCAAAGGACACAAATTGAACTTCAGTCAAATTTAAAAGCCATTGGATTGGGTAAACACTTTAACCATAGTTACCTTATTGGGTGGCAGGATTAAGTAAAAGATGAAGGATAAGCATCCACAGTACGTGAGGGCCCGGAAGTGTCAGTCTGACACTATTATCTGCAGCACGGAGGCTCCCCAGGGAACGGCTCTGGCTCCGTTCTTGTTCACCCTCTACACTGCAGACTTCAACTACAACACGGCGAGCTGCCACCTGCAGAAGTTCTCGGACTCTGCCATCGTCGGCCTCATCACAGACGGGGACGACAGGGAGTACAGAGAACTGACACAGGACTTCGCTGTCTGGTGCCAGAGGAACCATCTCCAGCTCACCTCTAGTAAGACCAAGGAGCTGGTGGTGGACTTCCGAAGGTGCAAACATCAATCTGGTCATCCCACTCCGTTCAGTACATCAAAGTTCAAAACAAGTCATTTCCTGTCACCACTCGGTGACCCTGTCTTGCCATAATACAAGTCTGTGTTATGTCTGCAGGTTTGTTGTTTTTGCTCTGTGCAATAACTGTGCAATAACTGACTCACTCTTCTTTCTTACCCCCATGTCTGTGTGTGCTGTTCAAGGTGCAAACTACATACCATAACTTATGTGCAAAAACTGTATGCAATAACTTACAATAACTGCAATAACTGTTTGCAACAACTTACATACACAAACTTATGTGCAATAATCTATGTGCAATTCCACAACGTACTAACTTATTCATTTGTTTACTTATTACTTCATTTGCTACTTATTAATTATTTTGTTTGGTAAATGCTCTTTGATGTGTGCACTGTCCCCTTTGCTACTGTAATGCGAAAATTTCTCCGTCGTGAGACATTAAAGGTTTTCTGATTCTGATCTGATTCTGAAGGATATTTTCATTTTACAAATTCTGTACTCAGCTTTGCCGTCTCCAATATCATTGAAATGCAGCCGGATGCTGCTTCTTTTTTAGGTTTTCTATAATTTCTTCACCTTCTCCCGGTGCTCTTGCATTTAAGTCCAACTCCTCCGTCTCTCTGTCTCTCTCTCTCTTTCTGTGTGTAACTGGCTTGTACCACAACAGTTCCTGTTCTCAACCAGCAGCCAGTGAAGGGAGCCCCTCCCGCGTCCTAAAGCACTCACAGGGTCAGTCTTACAGTCAGTTCCAGCTGCAGTCAGAGCAGAGAGACAACCTAACTCTCCTCCTCCAGACTGCAAATGAATTGTGCTTTTTGGCACATCAGCTGCTTACTCATTTACGTCAGCTATTATTGTTTCAGAAGTGATGGTCTATTTCAATGGCAAAATAAAAAAAAGAATCAAAAGAAGTTCATCTGAAGTTCTAAACATATTAAGATTTTCTTTTTAGTCCCTTTGTGTCTCTTCCACGATGTGATTCCTCACTCCTACAGCGTCCATAACAATTCCATGCAAATAGCCAAATTATTCAAATTAGGTGATGATATTATGACCCATAATCAATATTTCTCATCAAGTGTGTTCAGGTCGGGACTCTTATCAAACATGTGAGGTTTGATGACGGTCCGACCATGTGGAGCCGATTCATAGCTGATTGATTATTGATACCCAATGATCAACATCTATGGCGCCGTAACATCCAGGCTGTGAGACGAAAACTCAAATCCTCGGCAATTTTACGTCGCTCAACCCTCGTCTGTGGGCCTTCGCACTGTTGTGCTCGGGCCCTAAAAAAAAATAAAAGTGAATGCTGGCCTTCAGAAACGCAGATGTTTCATTTTTGGACCCAGACAGACATTTCCTGTGTTTAGGGTCAGTCACTCTGTAAAACTCACTGTTTTATGTTCAAACAATGCAACTGAGAATAACCCCAAACTTCCTTGGTGGCCTATTGAGTTTAGTGAAAACACTTCCTGGACTTGTTCCCAAACAGTGCGGTAAATGTGGAACATTTTTTTTATGTACTTTGCAAAGAGTTCAAATGTATTTTTCAGTTATCAGATATAGCTGAAGCCTGTTATTGTTCTTTCGTGGCAGACCTCTTCAGTACTTTTGCTCCAGGGGGATATTTAACAGATTTTTTTCTGCTTGAGTTTCGACGGTGCAGTTTAGTTTTATTACAAGTATTATTTTAACTCTGTGTCAGTGTTTTAGTTGTTCAGCCGAGTCAACTTGCTGCCTCTTAACTGTGAGATATTAAAGTTCTATCACACCTCCAGTCACATTCACTGGATAAAGAGAGACATCTCTCTATGATCAAAGATTTATAAATCATAACGAGCATCATTAAACGGATAGAATGTATCAATGAAGTTTAAGCAACACATTTGTCCATTTGGTAACTTAAAAAAAAAGAAATACATGATGATTATCTTTCCTTCAGTTTGTTTTTCTCTGTCTCCTTTCCTTTGTTTTGCGAGTGATAATGCTGCTGGCACTGTGGCCTATAAGAAATATGAATACTGTCTAGACTGGGGTGATGTATAACAGAGAACGCTTGTTCTGAATCCGACTTGAGAAATTGAGTCATGTAAGGCTGCAGCGCAGAAGCAAGCAGCATAGTAATATGAAAAGGAAAATAAAGCGTTGAACCACCGGTGTGTGTGTGTGTGTGTGTGTGTGTGTGTGTGTGTGTGTGTGTGTGCGGCAGTTAGTTATTGAGCTGTTACTATGGAGAAAAAAGGTGTTGTGAACATTGATAATATTTAAATTGTATGGGTCTTATGAGTATGAGTCAAATCCTTTAGATGTCCTCAGACTGGGACCACCGTCCAACAGATCTGACCATGTGGAGTCAGGTTACAACAGATTGTTTATCATAGGGAACTATCTAAGTAAGTCTTGACGCTTCGCAGTACATGTGCATTGCCTGAAAGTGCAAGTTGTTTAAGATCGATATCGTGGTTGAAGGTTTTTAAGATACATTCATGATTTAAAGTCACATCTGTCAACTTAATTGGAAAATAATCTGATGAAATAGTCCCGGATTCAGACCGCTGACTACTTGTGTGGATCGGATGAGATATTAGACTGAGAATTTAGCTTAATCTAATATTAGCCTCCTGTTGTCTGCGCGCCAGCAACCACCCTGCTAACTCATCCACCCGCATGGATACAAGAGCAGAAGCCACCATGGTTTTCATTGGCAAAGCAGATGCTGCAGCCGTGCATATTAAACTCTACTTGTGTGCTTTTTCTCCTTGTTTTCATTCTTTTTGTCAATCGAGCGACTCTTCTTTCATGTAACGATTCAAAGACAATAGTTTAAAGCTTCTGTAAAACATTTAGGATATCACCATTGGCCTCATACGTCCGGTCCTCCGTCACTGCGGGACATGAATATCCATCATGTACTTGTGTCACTCGGAATGTAAATCCAGGCACGACTTTAATGTTGAGTGGACAGGAAACTGAACCCACAACAGACTCCTCAGACGAGTCCCGATGTCTGTCCGCACAGACCTGCGTTACCAATGAGGACATCGTGAAACTCTGTCCCTCTGTGGTGGTTGAGGGATCTCTCATAAACACTATCGCTTTAATTTTTCTGCAATGCTGCAGAGCTTACTGGAGGGAATTGCCCACAATTCATTGCACTTTGTCATGAGGATTTATTTCCATGTATTGTAAGGATAATTACAACTATTAATACTGTCTGTTGTATCAGCAACACCATGGTCTTAATAAACTGCCCAGGAAACAACAGAAAGGAGCCATTGTTCATGTAGTTTCCTGCGTTGACAAGTTACAAAGATGCTGTGAAGACGTCCCAGCGGAGGAGAGGTGAGTAGCCAAAGTAAACGTACTGCATTCAAGTCTGTTAGTTGGTCCAAGTCTAAGAAATAAATAAGAACTAATGTGTCAATCACATTCGCCGCAACTTTAATCCATCAATGACATTTTCTGAGATTTTCTGAGTTTATGAGTGAGTTTCTTTGGACCGCTCTACAATCATCCAAATGTCATCTGATAAACATCAGACTCATCACAAAGCAGTTGACGATACAATTAAGATACAAAGATGAGGAATTTAAAGACAGACGATCGCAGGTGCCTGCGGAACAGCTCGGGATCGGGGATGATGCTTGTCGCAAAGCCAAAGTTAAATTACAGCTTCCTACTAACGTCTTGTTGTTCATTTATTCTCGCACTTGTGCACGTGTGAAACAAACTGATGCATTTAGTCTCCTTTTGCAAATGTTTTAAATATATGAGATTAAAACACACAATAGAACCTGACTTGTTGTGCAACGGCCTTTCAAAATCCAAAACTGTCCTCACAACAACGTAAGGAAGGTAAAAGTGAACACACATCTGCAGTTATGGTCAGTCTTTCGGTCAGTAGTAGCAGTGAAGCCTGATATACTGCACGTATACAGTAGCATTAACACAACAGACACACTTACACTTACCGCTGCCTGTCACTTCGGTGTCTGCACTGTTCCATTATGACCTGCGTCTAGACGACAGTTCACATCCGGAGCTCGCCGACCCCGCTGTGGTCTTTTAATATTAGCTGCTGGCATCATTTGAAAGCAAAGAAAAGGTGAGGCCAAGAGAAACAGAGAGCTGCAGCAGACCTGTGATCAGCAGACCGCCGACCTCTTAGGGGAAAAATTAATATAGGTTGTGTATATTATTCAAACAAATCTACTCAATACAAAGTATGCAGCATTAAACCTTCTTCAAGGAGAGAAATCTACTTCATGACCAAGCTACTCATCACTTCATGTTTATCAGAGTCTTAACAAGGCTTCAGTTCAAGACTGACTGGGGTCAACAAGACTCCGTCAACACCACGTCTGATGTCCATGGGGCTGGAAAACATAATGAAAACACAAATGAATATGACAACTGTCTAAACTGCGAGGAAGCCAAACAACGCCTGAAGTGGGACACTGAGTCGTTCGTCAGGACGGGAGATGCTGCGTCTCCCTCTCAGCCCCTGATCTCGTAAAGGTTTGACAGTGTTGAAACCAGTTTACTTGGACAGCTGCAGGAGATTCATCAGGTTGAGAACCGTATCATAGCGAGGGAACATTGTTTACAACCATCTGGACCGCTAATTCTCATTTCTTTGGCTGTTACTTGACCATGAAACGTAATAATCAAATGTCCTGACTGCTCACAACATTACAGAGCCATAATATTAAACTCCTGGCTGGAGCCGACAGACTGAAGGCATCATTTGGCTTTTTCCGAACATAAAGCTGCTTGAGGGAAGGAAAAAAGGGTGAAAGACGAGATGATTCAGAGGTCCAGATTTTGTGCGGAATTTCGGAAACTTGGACTAAACAGGACAATGAGCAGGCCTCTTGCTGCTAATTGGAAATCAACCAAACACATGTCACTAATTTAGATTGGATTTATTAGTGTTATCGAGTTACTTCAGGATCAGTCATTCTCTCACATTTGGTTATTTTATTCACTTCTGACATATCAAGATTCATATTGAATCGGAAATGAGGAACATAGATGTCTAAACTTGTCAACATCCATCTCTCTGCAAGATACTATTAACATTGTTTTTATGTTTCTCACCAATGTGTAAACGTTCAGGTGCAGCAGGGATGTAATCTGACAATGATCTTCAGTGTGGCAGATGTCAAGCCAAATATTCTTAGTGTACACTTCGAAACATTCCCACAATAAGGGGGCAGAGAGTGAAGGGAGGTTGAGATACTGGGTGCACCTGACTTGGCATGCAGGCATCTTAAACCTCAAGAAGTTTTTCCTCCGACACATTTGGAAAGAAAAGACTTTTAATTGTGCGAGAGTCAGCGAAGGCACGACGCCAGCAGTTGAATCACCGTCTGACAAGTCTGACACCCCTCCACCCTCGCTGCATCCAAGTCTGCAGGAGAGATCAGAAAGAAAGAAGGTGCAAGGAAACTAACTAACAACTACATTTCAAAATAAAACAGTAAAGTACTAAACAGAGTCTAAAACAGAAAATATTTCTGGTCCAGTCAGGGAACGTCACTCAGAAACAGGATCATTGGATCAAATAGGTCATTTGTTTCTTTCTTTTCGTGATTTAAAGTAAACTTTAGTGCTGTTTCATCAATCACAGCATCCTTACGACCTTATTAGGAAATACCTGGCAGGCATGCAGACATATTTTCTTTGTGATTTCTTTACTCCATAAAATATGTCAGTTTTAAACTAAATGTTCAGAACATGAGACCCCCTGTTGACCTGGAGATTCAGGGAGCTGTAAATAAAGTGCAAAGCTGCAGAGGGTCTGATAAGAGAGCATTTGTTGTGTGGCTCCACCTCTCACTCCTTCATTTCCCGTCATCCTCCAACTGTCGGATAAGAACGCACAAAGACGAGCGTGACTATGCAGCAATATGTTCCCAACCAATAAATGAACTGAATTTATTGAACACGGAAATGTTAAGCAAAACAAATACATATTTCCAACATGCAGACACTCTGAGAAATTCATTTCCTGGAGACCTAAACTAAATGTAATCGTACGTACGTCCTCACAACATCAGGAATACCTGGTAGACACACACACTCACAGCTCACAGCAGCAGATGAGAGGGATCAGGAAGTTCAGAGACCTGCGTACAACTCACGACACCGTGTTCTCCTCCCAGATCTAAAGTCCCTTCACCTTCTCGCTCCAGGCTCCTTTTAACATCAACATATAATTTATAATCACCTCGAGGCGTAAGGAGATCAGGAACTGATGTTTGCTCCCCCGGAGCCGAACATTTACTTTGCCTGCAGATAAAACAGACAGCAAGTAGTAAAGGATGAAGACGAGGCAGCGAACACATGACGCATCGATTCAAACGAACATTTCGATTGATGTTCAGACAAAAAAATAAGAGTCACTAATGTGCAATGAGAGACAGAAACTGTAGTTAGAACATAAGATTGGAGACTGTCTGCTGCCATCAGCTGCTGATTCTATCCCAGATTCAATCTTAGTTTCCCTCTCATGGATACATAAAGCTTCAGTAAGTGTGTCCCATAAAAGCCCTCTCAGAGGTGCTGTACTTCCTAACCCCTGAAAATAAAGAGAGGCTATAATATAAAACAATACTGCAGAGCCTGGATAAAGGGAGCGCGTGGCTTCCTGACAAACTAAACATTTTGTCCATGTTTGCACGTCATTTGTTTTCTTAGAGACGGATTATAAAACGGTTCGTATGGTAGCTGTAACCTCGTGAGATATACACCTACCCAGTACATCTTAGTGTATATTTTAGCGTAAATAGATTTAACATGTCCCCGTGTTTCCATTTAGAGGCCGGAGAAGACGTAACAGATCACCGAGATAAAACCTAACTGGACGCGTCCATCAATCTCACGGTTCACTGGTCATATTCAATGTAAGGATTCAAGGATTCTATAAACGGCCACTCGATACGCCATGAAAAGGAGAGATGAAATCTGCATTGGCCCGCTGCGTCCAACCACATCACAGTCCTCCAATAGTCTCTGCAGCCGGGCCGCCGTGTGCAATTTACGGGCGAAGGGAGATCGTTCCATCTGCGAAAGTGAACATTTGCACGACAAAAAGTAGCAAAATGTAAAACTCAACGTGGACGAAAATACATTTCTGTTTATTTGTCAAATATGTTTCCGTCCACTTTACTGTTGTTAAAGGAGCCCCGCAGGGAAATAAAACTCATGTGAGCTCAAACAAATAACATGTGGGGACGAGATCTTTAAGTCCCGGCGTCGCTTTAGATGAGGCGTGGGGATGAAACGACTCTGATCTTAATACCATACAAATGGGATGATACAAAGGGATCTTTACTTAAACAATCATGCATGTTAATATAAAGTGTTTTCCCAGTTTGTGCTTCATCCACGGCTAACACACGTCTTCTGTTCTTATTGTCTGATAGCAGAAGAAGCTTTAAACGGTTGTTATCATCCCCACAACTGACTTTCTAATCTCCGCCAGCCCTAATTCATAATCTCCAGCTCTTTTTCTTCCTTTCATTAAATCCACATTTCCTTCCTGTAATTTAATCTGGCAGCGTAAACACAAACAATGGAAACCACGGAGAGTGTTTATCGTGTGATCAGCCACCCGACACAGAGTTAAAGGAGGACTGTACAGAGAACAGGATGTTAAACAGAGTCAAAACAGATGTTTTTAATCTTTATATATGAGTGAAAAGTGCAATTGTCTGCCATAGAATTGTTATAATATCTTTATAGCCACGATGACATGCAGCAGTTGTGTATTCTGGATTTTAAAGCTCATTTTCACTGGTTTTAGTGCTGCATGTCAGTTTCTCCGAGTTGCACTAGCAGGTTTGTCTTCAGCTGACATCTGGGGAAGCTTCACCTCGCCTCCGGCCACCTTGTGACTTCCTCATGTTCCTTATGTCTGCAGGTTTGGCCTCCATAATAAACCGAGCATGCTAGAAGTAGGTCAGGGCCGGAGCTACCTGGTTGGAATTACCCACTCGCTGCCCAGGGTGTCCTCCCGACTCTCCTTTGAGTGTGAGCGAGGAGCATCGGGGATACGATTGGACACTTCATCAGGTGCTGAGTGTCTTTCCAGCCTCGGACTTGGAGGGGATGAAAAGTCCGGTGATTTTCCAGTCCGGTGATTCCATAGGAAACTGAAGAGAGTGAGATCCGGTGATTGGAGCTATCGAACGTACAGAACATCGTTGATAATAAGGAGAGCTAACGGAGGGATGTCCTGCTGCATCCTAACAGAGGACCTGGTTCATGAATGTATATCTGCAAGAGCATTTCAAATAGATGTCCAAGGTTTTATATTTACCTTCATGTTGTTGCCAGCGTCTCCGAGAGAAGTAAAGACATCAGGAGCAGCTGCTTGGACACTTTGCCTGGTCTGGTTAAGCGGGCATATACATTCTAACTGGTCTAATTACCTAATTGTACTTGTCTGGGGGGGTTGGTTGGCAGGATGGCATGGAAAAGAACAAACGAGCAAAACACTTACACGACTTCAACATGTGGATAATATGAAATGTCCTCTTCTTCCAGGTTGAGAAATCCTGCATGAGTTAGCTGAATATGTGCTTACTGTAATTAATGGAATTGAAATTGCAGTACTGCATATTTTTAAGAGTTGAATTCGAGCCCTGTCTGTCAGTCCAAATACCATCAGTGAGTCTGGGCTGCTTATTCTTCTTTTCCAGCGGTTGTACTGCCCGTGCAGAGGAAACACTCCTGCAGGGGTGATGGGACGTCAGCTTCTTCTTCAGTCAACTCCACGACCTTTTTGATCGAATGCAAAGCGGCGCTCGCGAGTGTTAAACATCCTGCAGCGAGCGACAGGGAAGTCACGGTGAGGACTCCTGTTTATTTAGGATTCTTACTCCACGACTGTTGCCTCCGACCCCGTGAACGACTTCGCAAGCTGTTAATCCGGATCGTCAGTGTAATACGACCTTGAAGAGACGTTAAACGCACGCACACGGAGCAAAGACGTGTCCAACAGACGTCGACTCAACCTCTCTGTCAATCATCCAGAAGACGTCCGCTGAGCAGCCGGGTCGACGGTTTCTGCTGCAACTTTTATCAACGGCCTCTGAATGTTCACCGTTAATGTCTGACATCCTCTGCCTCTCAAAGCAACCTGCCAGATACTATTTCAAGGTTCAAATCATCACTGCACTTTTACAGCTTTTGAAATATGGGCAGAAACCGGTGCTTTAAGAATGAAGTACTAACAGTTATACACTATCCTTGAGTTCCCTCTTTGTGCCGGTGGGTCGAACCATTGCAGACTGGTTCAGATATTGAGCCTGTCTCTGATTTATGGGGAACTCGCGGTCCAGATGTAGCTCCTCTTGCACAAACACCACGTTTTCAGACGGGGAAGATAAGAGCAGAACACTGTCACTAACGGAGGCCTCGAGTGTGTGTGTGTGTGTGTGTGTGTGTGTGTGTGTCACATACTGTGAGACAACACAGCCTCCTCATCACCGTCCCCTCAGGTATCCCGTCTCATCATCCGTCTGTCCTTTCGGCTGAATGTTATAACTCACCGCCTCCCCTCCCGTGAAGCCGTTCCTCCTTCCCTTATGAACTAATAGTCTCTGGTGGGCGATTCACGCACACACACGGAGTCAGAGCCGGGTCAGTGAGCAGCAGGTGTGACAGTGACAAATAGCAGCGAATGGACTGGTGATGTCATGTTGCATCGCGCCGCAGAAGCATGAAGAGAAATGTATGAAAGCAAAACAAAGCGTGAATGTTACTCAGAAATAATTAATTGTGTAATTTTCATGTAGTCGCTTTAATGCCGACACAGCTGTTGTAGCGCCGTTGGACTCTGCAGGAAGCTGAACCACCCTTTATCAAAACAATGCACGAATGCAGATATTGTGCTTGGAAACAAACACACTGTTCCCCCCTTCTGTCTCATCCAATAGTAAGTGCTCATCTGTTTTCTCTATGGAAACATCTCCTCTAATAACAAACACAGACTGTCTGAGTCCTCTTCCACCTCTCGGTAGGTCACTAAAGATACACGCTCCAGTTTATCTGACTCTCATCCTCCTTATCCACATCCTGTCTCTACATTATATCCAAATACCTCCAGATACCTGCCTTCTCTTCTCCTGCCGGCTGCCAAATACGCCGAATACCAGTGTTCTTTTCCATCTGCTGGGAGCCGTCAACAACGGTTTCCTTCGTAAGAGTGACCGCTGGGGATTCGGGCACTGAGAGGCTTGGCTCCGCTCGATGAATGCACACTGCACAGCAGGTTTTCCTGTTTTGCACAAACAGATTGTGTAATATATGTCTTCATAAAAATCGGAACATTGCAAAATACAGTGAAGACGCCAAAGGTACAGCCTGACTCATATCTCAGTTACAGAAACAACAACACATCGAATGTTGTTTGCTCTTTCATGAGAATATATGTGGAGTATAAATCCACATTATGAGCTCCATCACACCAAGTAACGAGCAGCCGTGTAAAAAGAGATCGCCAGACGTGATATTCACTGCAGCCCGCCAGAGCAGAGCCGGCTGAGCGTCACGTATCACGTCTCCATGGATGAAGTCCAGTCAGAGAGGCTACCTGTCGGCCGCTTCCTTGGGGAACTTGTCTTTCCTGCTGTAATGATTTCTCCAATCGTGTCTATTGCTGCTTTAAAAAGGAAAGAAAATCTGCTCAATTTGCTCCCGAAACAGAACCGGACCTTGAACTCAACAGGCCATCTGGTTGGATTCCATGACCCAGCACTGTCAGACCAAAGTAGTTGTTACACATCTGGCAAGTCCATCAGCTTACCTCAACTACTGGAGGTAATGGGAACGTCTAGATATCATCTTACCATACCTATTAATTACATCTGACCCTGACGTTGCCCTTCATAAAGAGGGCTGATGTATCAGTCTCATGTCGCCTGCTTACAGACTCGCTCTGCACCACAGTGAAACCCTATAGAGCGCTTTCAGAGACTTTAGTTTCCACTGTACGACCATCGCATTTCTCTTTCAGATGCCCTCTCATGTGGTGAGAACACTGGATCAGTGTGCTCACACAGACACTTACATTTACCTACTTATGAACGTGATGTGGTGACCGAACAGCGGCAATTTATACATGACAGAGGGGCTGCGGGTGTTACATAACATTTATTAATTTGGCAGGCGCGTGGTGCGTTCATGAGCACCCGGTAGATCTTCAAGCAGCTTTTGAGCACAAAGAACCGGTTGGGGACTTGGAATCAGAACCCGGCTCCTTCGGGTTGCTGCTACGTCACATGTCTTGTAAGATCGGATCGTAAATGTTTTGCCGGGAAAATTTTCCTTCTTCAGCAAAAACAATCATGGTTTTATTATTCTGGTTCAAATCTGGTCCATCTCAGTAGTAATCCCACGTCGACAGTGAATGGACAGCATGTGTTTTTGGGATAAAAAGGTTGCAGCAGTGCAGAAAAACACCCGAAGACTTGAAATAATCCACGTCGTTCAATGCTCAGTAATATTTTTGGTCCTTTTTGTGTAATTTGACGCGATATATTCATCAGTCTGGATTCACACTTTAGTTTACGTGACTGGGTCGACTTTAAACGACACGCTGGTCATCTGTACAACTGTATATGATGTCATATGCAGCCAAAAGAAAGTTGAGAGGAAGATTTATTTTTTATGCAGTTTAAACCTACAAGAAGCCTGAAATAAAATAAACACCGCACGGTGCAGAGGTGGAGCGACGGTCGGCTCACGTGCTGGAGATTCTTTACCAGTGAACCTTCAAACATGCAGAAGTAAAATAAATCACTTATCATATTTGGGAAGATCTGATCTCCACCTGAAGTTTGGGTTGACACAGAAGAACCGACTGTCAGATGAGAGGCCAAAGTCTTCATCATAAGTCTTTTCACAAAAATGTGAGTCTGTGGTGGGAAAGTCAACTTTCTTAGATTCCACCTCTGTAAGTTCGTCTCTCACACACACACGCGCACACACACGCACACACACACACATTTCCCCCTGAGCTTCACGACAGTAGAAATAGTAACCAGGGTATTTGAAGAATTCATTTAACATATATATATTTTTGTTTAATGTTATTTATTCGTTATTACACTCATACGTTTACATTTTTCTTCCATCTTTGCAAGTTAACTTCCTTTATTTCCGTTGAACACCTCAGTAAAACCTACTGCAGGTTGCACACATGACCAGGTCACAGAGCTTCCTCTCTTTGACAGTGTGGGGCAGAGCAATTATCCGTTTTAAAGACATGAAATGAAAGTTTGAGGTCGAGAAGCATGGAAACGTAGATGAACACAGACGAGCTCCAGGCAAACTCAGAATAAGCCTCAGTGTTATTTCCTTCTCCAGTTTATGTCTTTTCACTGCGCAGCGTCACACAATGTCAATTTGAAAAACCACATCTTCAATTATGAGTATAAACAGCCAAAGGCCTGCTTGGAAGATAATTGAAATCACAGGTGCACCTGAGAATTCTTTCTCTTCTCTCTCCTCTTACAGAATCTCTCCAGGCATCAACAGCCAGCTCTGGTTGACTACAACTACTTTTCCAGCTGCAAAGTTACCGCTTAAAAAAATGCAAAATGAAGGAAGGAATTTTTATTCATGCAGCTTTGAAAGTGATGTTAGGTGTGGAGTTACTGCAGAAAATAAGACTGTAATGCAGTAAATATCTGAATGTTCTATAATCTTTGAAATAAAATGCACTGTTATGTTAAATGTCCTCATGTTGAGAAATTACAGTTTCATTCCCGATACATCTCATTCTGAGCGGCCACAAGAACCTCATCCTGCGGAAAGATTCAATATTTAGTGTACTGAAAGGTAACGTTATTTTAGTTTTGGACCCAGAAGCAGACACAGACCACAGAGTAGAAGAGGTTTTTATGATAGAACAGTATGAGAATAGAAGGATGATGGTGATGACAGCTGGCTGAAGGCAGACAGGTGAGTGAGCCTGCAAGTTGAAAACAGAGGGTGGACGAGGTACAGTGACGTGGCCGGATGAGGAGACACGGGGAGGTGGAGGCAGTAATCCAAACACAGTGGAAGCGTAGAATACTACAGCAAGGGTGAGAGGAACAAGCTGGTGATGGGTTGGTGAAGAGCTGGAATCCTTTACAGAGAGGTGCATGTGCTGATTGACAATGTGAGGAGGAGAGGTGACACTTACAAACACATACACACACAGACGCACGCACGCACGCACGCACGCACGCACGCACGCACGCACGCACGCACGCACGCACGCACGCACGCACGCACGCACGCACAGGACACTGAAATGCTGAAAAAGGATTAGAATGTGAATGGAGCGGGACCTGGATCCAGATCAGCAAAGACCATTAAAGTGATGGTTGACTTCTATCTAAAACTGTGCAGGGCCCGTTTGGGAATATTGTCTTCTGTCTGGGAACCGTCTTAGTTCCCAGAGCTGCAGTCACGGAATTCAGAACCTGTTGTCCTCAGGAAGTGTTTCTGTTTGGCTGCATGCGCCTCCTGAAAACTGGACCACTCCACACTCAGTGAGCCGTAGTGCAGCAGAGACTATCAATGCATGCTGTATATAAACAGCATGCATAGGAAGAGATGAACAGCACATGGATGAGTCTGCTATATCCAGATTATTGCACACACAGTATCACATCAAGTTTGCTCAAGCGCCATGAAGGTCTGCTAACAGATGGGATTCCAGTTAAGCCGTCAGTCTGATCCTCTGTGACTGGTCAAGGAAAGTCTGCTGGCCTTCATTGTTGTCATTTTCCTTTCTTCTTGAGAAACATGTAATTTTCACTGTGATTGAAGTCGTTTATGACTGTTATTATATTCCCCCCTCCCCCTGCGTCTGCGTCCAATGGCTAAACCAGCGGTTCCCTGCCCCATGGTCCCCATAAGAGAGATGGGTTAACAGTAAAAAGCCCTCCTCTACCAAGTTCCTCTCTTCATCTCCTCCTGTAATTCCCATTACTGCCCTGGACTCCAGCAGCTCACATCCCAATAAATGTGTTCACTCTTTTCCGTCTGATCCACCCCCACGTCCTCCTTCCCCCCTCCGCCGAAACACATGAAAACTCTATTAAGCATTATTCAAAAATTAATATGAGCATTTTTGACTAATATGGATACTGGAGTAGACTGATGAGGTGATGAATCAGACATATCGGGACTCTGTGGTCAGCGAGCTGCACGTTTTTAGCCTGGACTGTGTCACAACACAAGGAAACATGTGACATAGTTTCAGCTCTTTCTGCATTAACGGTAATAAACGGCCTTCACAATGTTGCCTCGTTCATGCATTCACAGACACGTTCACACTCTGTTGGCTCAACACACTCAGACACATTCGTACACTGATGACGCTGCGCCGGGAGCGATGAGGGTTCAGTGTGTTGCTCAGGGATACAGTCTCTGGAGGGTCGTACCAGACAGGCCGCAACATACGCACAATGCTGATGCATGCACTATTCCTGCTGATCAAGTCAAGTTACGTAACATGTGCATCTAATCCAGGATTTTATAGCAGGAAGTAGATCACAGTGCATTCCACTTTCAGAACTGTGAGTCATACAGTTATTTTGGTCACTTCCTTTGGTCAGTTAATGTATATCTATTAAGGAAATCACGTGCATCCAGGGTCCGTCTGTGGACGTCATGCAGCTTCTCCACACAGCAGGCTCTAGATGGTGCACCTGGACCGGCGTATGCAATATGGTAAAGTGAAGCACTGTGGTGGTTTCCTTCTAAATAAGATTGTTTTCGTATGACTGCAGCCGTCTGCCAAGCCAAGTAAGTTTAGCACACTTTGTCTTCATCTCCTGACATGGATGGTGCTCTCATTCCAAAAACAGATACTCTGTTTTATTTGTCCCCGTATGCATGACAACTGCAGCAATAAATTAGATTTATGTGGCAAATGTGCCTCGGAATCGCTCCATGAATTGTGATATAAATTTAAGTCCCATAAAGTTCTATATTTTTAGTGCAAACTTTCAGAAAGAAGATAGTTGTATTAGTAATATAAGGACCAACGCAGGCGCACCTGAGTTCACAGAGTTCATCACAGAGACGGCATCCAGTGTTTATCTGTGCAATAATCATGTACAGTTTACAATGAAACTGAGTTAATTAATGACATAATGTGTCTAGATTACAACATTTGCAACCTGAACTGTGAGTCATTAATTGGACCATTATTGACCATTAAACTCTGGTCAACAACGGTACTGGTCCTTATGGTTGAAGACACACTACATCCTGTGTGTGTCTCTCCAGGGAGACTCTGATGGTTCATCGTCTATAAAGATGGACAGAATACTGGGTGGTGTCCTCCACCTTCAAACCTGTCTGTGAATCATGATCTGACATCATCCCCGAATAAAGAGGATGGATTGATTCAGCCATGAAACATGATGGAAGGTTCTGATGCTTGTGGGTCTTGATTGACAGAACACATTTATGTTTTTACATTAACTGGATTAAATTGGAAAACTTGAGAACTGATCATTAAGATGTTAATATCAATATAAAAACAAGACCGCTGTGATCGAATCTCAGTAAAGCGACGGAGATGATTATAGAAATCTCATTAATAAAATACACTTGATATTTTCAAGTGCTACAGTTTTTAGTAAAAACATTGCAAATACATAAACGTTATTCAGTTCATTCGGTTTGATTGCTGTTTTTTTTTTCCCTCATTCAGTTGCCTACAAATATATTTCTCCAAATTGAAAATGAGCTCCTGCTTGTTTTTCAGCGTGCGGATTTAATCAGTGAGCAGATTCAATGCTTGTCAGGATGTAATATGTTTTCATATTAAACATTACTGCCTCGTGGGTCTTCTTTTACATCTGATCAGATGTGAACACAGAATCCTTCTCACTCTAATCAGGTTTTCAGTATCTCTTAAATCATCAAGAAGACAACACTGCCTCCTTGTGATCAAAGTTTCTTGATGCAGCGAGAAGATCACTCTTTATGTGTCTGAGATGGAGCTGAAACACAATTAATTCTCAGCTTGTTGTTTAACAGGCAATATAACCGCATTCATTGATGTAATCAACATCTGATGACTGAGAGGACAAAGCCCTGCGACGACAATAACATGGTGCTTGATTTACAGTTATTTGCCCAATTAACACCATGAAAATGAAAGAAAATTGGAACCGTGTCATTTAATTGACGTTGTAAAAGAACACATGTACTGTCACTCTAGTACAGACTGAAGAAATGATTTAATAAAAAGCACTGGTTGCAAAAGAATTGAGTTACATGTAGATCCTGAAGTTCAAAGTGTCATTAAGCTTAAAGTAATATACTGTAAACCAACGCATTAAACCTTCTCCACTCTTGAGTATTTGAGCATTTGAGCATTATGTAATAGAAGATGTACTTCTAACTCTAAAACTTCCTTTCTGTTGGAGTAATTGAGTTTATGGTGAAGGAGAATGTTCTCGTTCATCAGAGTCTATAAGGGGAATTCAAGACCGGTAAATCTAGATTTTGTAATGGTGGATGGCCGTATTAATAATGGGCTGAACATTTAACACATTAATACAAGTTGGTAAGAGCTTTTACAGTTTCACAAATGTTTTAGGAAGTGTTATGAGGACTCAGCACAGCTTGATTTTAACAGTAAAAACATTATATAAGAATCTACTTCAGAAACATCACTGTGATACTCATAGATGATCTGAAGTAGCTTGCGGGCTCTGGAAAGGACCTTCGATTCATCCCTGGTTCACTCCTATTTTCACGGATCACTCCTGGAAGAGAAACAAGGAATAAAAGCCACATGGTCACTGCATGCATCAGCACACTTCCTCTGAAGGGGTGCTGACCTCTGCTACCGTATCTCATGCTACAAACCCCATCCTGGTCCATCAATGAGGGTTCACTCATTAATATTCAAGGGGGCGTGCTACCTGATTGGCTGGTGAATGTCCGAACCCCTAGACCAATCAGGTGACACTTAATATCTAGTATTCTGGTTTCCTTGTAGCAGACATTTCAGCTTGCATCTGCAGCAAAGGCACAGGTGGGACTAATAATGACGGCTCTGTCGGCTGTGTTCCACTTCCGTGTTCAACAGTTGGGCCCTGGAGACGGCTCACCCACAATAGCCTGCAGACATTGAGTGGGTGGTTATGCACCACCACATGAATCAGTTCCTCAGATGTTTGCAAGAAGCACGTATGTCCACAACACTTTCCATAGTTTTCATCTCCACTAGTCTTGATTAAGAGTTTATTTATATCAGTCCAAACATCTCTACCTTTTAGATTGTGGCAAAGTGACTGTAAATTGAAAGTGATGCACAAAGCGATGCTGCTCTGTCCACTAGAGGCCGCCATCCCCTCTGTTGCTGCATTTATATTTGGAGCATAGTTATGGTTCAATTTATGCCTAATTTTAGGGAAACCTGATATTTCTCCTATTAAGTGGAACCCAAACAAGTGCAGTGAAGAAGCATATAAAATATATTAGGTTAAGAAATAAATATATATATAGTGAGTTAGAGTGACAAAACATGGTGCTGGTCAAGTCTGAAAAGTGGATGTTATAAACAGTTATTGAGAAGAAAAATGTAGGAAGATGATGAAGAATGATTGTTAACTTCAATACAAGCATCAGGCTAATTAGATCTACTTGGAACTATGGACTGACTAAACTAAACACAGTCACTGAAGACAGTTAAGATAAGAACTTTAAACCACAGGCAGGTTAAAAATAGAAGTGGATACTGCTGCAGTAAGCTCTCTAAATTCTAAACTACCCTTTTTTTTTCTACCTCAGCACCTCCTACACACAAAAGCACCTCATGACTTCCTGTGCAAAACCAAAGTTTTCCATTGTGATAGATTCCGGCCTATCAAGCTTCACTGCCTAATCAGGTGAGAACCTTCATGATACAACCTCTGAGATGTCTAGAGAGAAAATGTATGTCAAAGAATTGCAGCGTGTCTACGGCAAATGTAAAAAAATAAACGATGAATCCATTTCTAATAATATTCTAGTGCACACCTGTTGATTCCAAATCAATTTGTTCAATTAATCTATCCGATAATACAAATACAGAAAACATAAATCTGTATATAATAAAAATCAATCAGTCAATTAGTTGCATAATAAACATAAACTGTGTGCCGCTGCTTTTCTCTCTGTATTCTTCTATTTTCTGCCATGTCATTTATGTGATCTGGATCTGACATGTCAGAAGGGGGCACTCTCAGCAAACCTATTGCAGGCTTCCCTGCAAGCTGGAGTCTGGTCCACTACCTCCCCTTGAGAGCTTCATTGACTGCAGCCTACAAGTGCCGTCCTGCACTTGAATCTCTGTTTGATGTTGATTGCTGTTTCAGACCCGCAGCTTTGCAGAGGTCTGTTATTCTAAAGCTTCCATCCGTCCGGAACGCGTTTTGCCTTTAATGACTGCTTTGTTTATCTCGATGATTATTTATTTGGAGCACATTTGAATAGATACACAACAGAAATATCACTATTATATATTTTACCTGACGTGAGTTTAATGAGGATGACGTACATGCAGTTACACGGCCATGAAAGGAAAAATAATGATGTGGGAAAAAAACTGCTTTGTGCCTTTAAGAGGCAATATCACATTGTTATTCTGGGTTTGTTCACAAGCCGACTGTGGAGGTGGACAGATAGTAGTTCTGAGGGTGATGCGTGGGGGGGAGAGAAGGTGTGGGAGGGGCGTGTGTAGGAGTCTCCTAATAAAAGTCTCCAGGGGCCGTATGGATTGGAAAGAGAGGGAGAGAGAGAGAGAGACTATGATGTGGATAAGATGTCCTTTTTCAATCCGGGGCTTTACAGCACGTTCAAGGAGTCCGAGATTGATCCTGTTTTCTCCGAGAATGGTGTTGCACGACCGACGCTCAGGGCTAAGCTGCCCATTAACAAAGCAATAATTTGTGTCATTATGTGCAGACTGCAGCTGATGTCGCTGATGCACTGCTTCTCACATGTCAGGCCTGCAGACCAGAAGGAGTCTTAGCACTGTTCATTATAAAGCCGGCCTCTCATCCCTGCTTCCATTCTTCGTCTTGAAAGCTTGTGTGGCAGAAAAGACTTGGCCTGGATAGCTTATTTATTTCCTCCCCAGCTTTTTGAAACCCAGCATGCTCAATATAAAATCAATGTATTAAGTGTTCTTGAGTATGCAGAGTGACGTGCTGCCATTCCCACTCGATGCCTTCGGCTGTGATTACAGCTAATTTGAATGATTGAAATGCTTCTATAGTGAAGCTGGAGTGAGTGAAGTGAAGGGCTCACACAGATGAAGGGGGAGGAGGCGAGAAAGGCTTGGCTCTACTCCAGGTGGAGGAGGTGAGTCATTCCCGACACAGAGAGACAGTCTATCAGTGTGTCTCTGTGTTTGTGTGCGTGTGTGTACAGTGTGTTTTTGTTCGTGTGCCCAAATTGTTGTTAGAATAAAACAGTCAGGGTGATGAAAGATGACGCCACCGTACACAATGTGCGTTTCTATCTGTGCGTTTTTGTGATTCTGTGTGCTGGTTACAGAGGTTATCTGCAGTTAATCTGTTCTTTCTGTAGATGAATAGTGACTGTTTCTATGATCTTTGGGCCAGCGGACTCCGGTTAGCAAAGGGGGTGTAAGATTCACGTGGCTCAGCATCACAAGTGTGTGAGAAGAATCGATAATTTCGGCAATATGAAACGATTATGTGATATGGATGCTGTCTTGGATCAAATGAAAGGGATGTTATCATCTGCACATGGTACATCTGTCACATTTTTCCATTTGAAGAACAAACAAAACCTCAGGCCACAATAGCAAAACATTTAGTTGTTCAGCATGCATACAAATCTTTGCATCGTTGCACCTCCATGTGAGCACAGATCACACTGGCTATCACCGGCTGATTAATGTTGCAGGTGCACCGCAACTGCACGTTTGGGCCTTGCTATAGATTCGTATGTCCTCAGCATCAAACTGAATTAGGGCAGAGAGAAGTTTCAGTCACAAGTCCTTTGACCTACTACTGATCTGGGACAAGATCACATGCTCAGCTGCCGTGGGTTTCATTTATTATTCATCTCAGCAGGAAAGCCTCTCGGGGTTGAGACCTCCTTTTCGAGGGCCACGGCTGAAGGGGCAGATCACTTTCGATCTCAAGCCGGCAAATGTACAGAGACACACACACACACGCACGCATGAACGCAAGCAGCAACACACGTGCGCACCCGCATTAATCTTGTAGGCACATGTGAGCTTCTAAATGTTCCATTCGCTCCTGAGAGGCATGCTCGGTCCTTATCGGACCGTATGGACACATGTAATTATAGTCAGAAGGTATTTCTGAATGGCTGCAGAGAAGTTGTTGAGGAAGGGGAGTTTACAAGGAGGACATTCTGTTCCAGACAAAGCAAGCGTGCAGGCATTCAACTCTGCAGCCTTCTTCCTCCCCCACAGATCTACACATCTATCTATCTATCTATCTATCTATCTATCTATCTATCTATCTATCTATCTATCTATCTATCTATCTATCTATCTATCTATCTATCTATCTATCTATCTATCTATCTATCTATCTATCTATCTATCTATCTATCTGCCTGCCTGCCTGCCTGCCTGCCTGCCTGCCTGCCTGCCTGCCTGCCTGCCTGTCCGTCCGTCCGTCCGTCCGTCCGTCCGTCCGTCCGTCCGTCCGTCCGTCCGTCCGTCCGTCCTTCTATCCATCTATCTATTTATCTATCTTGTCCACCGGCGTCAATGAGGAAGCACAAATAAAAAAAGTTGTTGTCATGGAAACCTGCTGTGAATTTCCT
>CAAKHC010014045.1:0-24424 GCA_901007825.1 Macroramphosus scolopax | reverse complement strand
GTGTGTGTGTGTGTGTGTGTGTGTGTGTGTGTGTGTGTGTGTGTGTGTGAGTGTCAGTGATGAGATCATCGGATGACGGCTGTGGGGG
Source organism: Macroramphosus scolopax (assembly GCA_901007825.1). NCBI lineage: Eukaryota > Metazoa > Chordata > Actinopteri > Syngnathiformes > Centriscidae > Macroramphosus > Macroramphosus scolopax. The sequence goes on along the minus strand of CAAKHC010014045.1, from coordinate 24,336 downwards.
CCTGAATGTCACCGCCGGGAGAACTGTCACGACGAAGGAACACCATCTCTTGCAATAAAACATGACACGTTTGTTATCCATCTCTTCTCTCTGCTGTGTCTCTGTGTCGCTGCATGATCATGAAGACACACTGTTCTCACAGAAGTCACGGCATACTGCGTACACCCCCTCTGACGCAGAAGAAAAGGAACGGTGGAGATGTTTTTCTTTCTTTCTTCTTTCTTTCTCTCTCCTCTTCTCTCCGGTGGTGCAGCTTACAACCGTAAGGTTTCTCCTTCAGGACCGTATGTTGAATAATGGATCGGGTGTGCGTGTCCGTGTTAACACATGTTCACCCACATGCATATGCACAGGTGTTTCAGTCTCGGCTCTACACGGTTACCAAGGAGATCAAATAACAAACAAGCTGTTTTAAGCTCTCATGCAAACACATGTAAGATACGTGTCTGTTGCATAAACTAATACATTGTACTTTGATTTAACCTCTTTCATTCTGCTTGATCAGCTCCCTACATGGTGAATATATACAGCAGCTACGTTGTTTGAATCGTCGTATTGTTATAACGCCGCTACATGCACAACACATTGTGTTCCATGAGACATGCAGAGGTGAAAGTGTGAGTGGGTAGAGGCAGCTGTCAATTGTGGGATGAGATGAATGACAGATAGTGGGGGCTTCATCCCGGTGCCAGTCAGGGCTCCTGTCCTGACCCATGCAATGACCAGGGGAGTGGGAGGAAGGAGAGAGAAAGGAAGACGGATTAACACAGAGATGGTCCAATGTGGAGGACGGAAAATGGGACAAGGGAAAGAGGGGGGGAAAAAAAACGTGGGTCGACTTATTTAGATTTTTCTCGGCAGAGAAATGAAGGACACGGCAGGAGGGGGGTAGGTGGGTGCCGGAGTGGGAATGTAGCATCATCTATTTGTCATCTATCTTTCTCACTCTCATCCTGTGATCTTTCCTCCCTTCCATTTCCCTCTTTCCACGCCTCTGTCCTGCTGTTTCTGGCTTCTCGTGGGAGTGTAAGCGAGGGCAAATAAACAGAGGAGATTGTTTATTCCTCGTTTATTATTTTCTGCTTTTATTTCTACTCTGGATGCGTCTGCACGACATGGTGGCGATGTCAGAGGAGCACAACCTCCTCCGTCTCTCATAACCAGCCAGACAGACATTCACAGCGAATGTACGCACATATGAACGTTCCTACATACAGACTACCAGGACACAAATACAGTACAAACCCACACAGTCAGCGATGATGATCAGAAGTAGATACTTGGCCCTAAAGGCAAACGGAATATGACAGAAACGCGCACGCACACACGCACACACTATTAGCTTCCCAGTGCCAGATGTGCCACCCACACACAAACACTCAAGACCTCCTAGTTTCTCCTCAACAATCACAGGAAGTTAGTCTGCGTTGCTTCTTATCTCCAAAAGGAAGACGTGTTCCACCGAATAAGGACACTCACCAACCGATCGAGCAGGCAGTCTACAGTCTTCATTTAAAGAAGAGCAACTGAACCCAAACACGTCTTTAAAACATGAGATCATCCTCCAATTAGCGTCTCTTATTTACAGCTCACTGTCTTTATGACATCAGAGCTAAAAATGTCCAAACCAACAAAACCAAGCCAGGCAAGTATTTTTTTTGGTAAACTAACCTGCCCACACAGATTCGCTGCAAACACCCAAACTTTAAATCACCGTCAAGCGTAACTGACAAGCCGTCCGTGTGCGTGCTGAGCAGATGAGGAGAGAGATGACAGCTTTAAGTGTTTTTTTACATCTATGTGTCGGTGGGTTAAATGGGAGAGGCAGCGTTGTTCCTGGAGACGTATACACAAAGACAACCCCAAGTAGAGACACAGTGGTGTGTCTGACATTCTGACACGAACAGACACGCACGCATACGGAGACGCACCGAGACGCACTGGGTGTGTAACTGCCGGTGCTTCCTCTCCAGACGGCTCCATACAGAGGTGATAATTACCTCATGCTGAATGCTGGTTGACTCAACACATCAAACTCACAATGGACACACGACAGCTTTCACGGAGAAGCTTTGTTCGAAAAGCATGAGCAGCCGTGTTGTCTGCCCGGAGGTGCTTTCCTTAAGTGTAATCAGATTCATGGCAGTATGCTTTACATGTGGTTGTGCATGCAGGTGGGTTTTTCCTGCAGCCCCACGGAGATTTGCACCTCCCTCCACATGGTGTCTCCTCTCTCCTGACCCAGTCTGGAGGTGGCGGAGCTGAAGCGGCGCTCCCATCTCCAGGGGATCGACTGAGTAACAGCACAGGCTGCTGGGCATGAAGCTGATGTCCGCCCTGCTACAACACAGGCAGAAGCGCAGCAACATGAGCTCCCACACATGGGCCTCTAACAAAGAGCCACATACGCTGATCCTCTCCACCCCGTCCTGTCCCCTCCACGCGTATATGAAAATACGGGGAGAGAAAGTGAGACGGAGAGAGAGAGAGGAGATACCGCATTGATTTTTGCTTCAGAAAACCTGTTTTCTTGGAGAAATCTGCCACTGAATTATTAATATCTTCATTCAATTTTCATGCCTTTCTCTTGTTGGAAAACTAGAAGTTCCTGAGTGAGGCCCTGCATAACCTTCTGAACACATACTGGTACTGCTGCAGCGCCGCCACATCCACCCGCATTCACATACACACATCTGTCCGTCTCCCCCCCCCCTCCTGGCACTCCCTCCATCCTCTCCGGCCGGTGTGGGAGTGTGTGTACTGCTGGTGAAATAGGAGGGGAATTAGATCATGTAATGAGAGCTGCTGGCGGTGCGACTAAATTGGCTAACTATAGCTAACAACATTACACACTGTCCATCTGGGGCCTAGCCTGTCCTCCTCGTGCTCCTCTTTGTATGTTAGAAGAACCAGACATGTAAAGGACCCCCTTTCTTCTGCTCCAGGACTCCCCTGAGAAGAGAAAAAAAAGGAAATACTATGATTTGTATCAGCAATGAAACATTTGGAAAGCGCAAATATAAGCGTACAAAATGCTTGTGAGATTTGCAGCTGCAGTGAATGATTCCGTCAGCGTCTCCACAATATTTAATGAATCGAGTGATTCCAATCTGGCTGGTCTGATTTATCTGAATCACTTGGCAGTTCCCGTCCGTGCATAGATCTCTCCTTGCAAATAGAAAAGTGCAGGAAATGTGTTGTAAAGTCTGTTAATTCCTCTACCTTCTGCAGCGCCTAGCTGTGTCCACAACTGGCAGCTCGCCTTGGTAGGAGGCTCGCGCCAGGCAATCTGTGCTCCTGCACCTAGGCTGACCTGGCAGCTGCTGGACACCATGTGTGCCCGAGAATGTGGGCACTGAGCAGATGTTGTGAGGGAGGCAACGACGGAGGGATGTTTGTCAGATGGAGGAAGATCCTGAAGAGGAAGCACGGCAGTTGCTTTCAGGTGAAGCCGTGCTCCTTGAAACCCGTGACAGGATACAAAGGAAACTAAGTTTCATCACAGGGACCTGATTGGAAGTTTAAATTGAGTCTAGCTTGGTAGGAAAGTTATTTTCCATTGTGCAGATAAAAGACGAGAGGAAGGCGTGAATGGCTGTGATTCTGTGAGAACTGTGGGAGGATGTTTCTCTGATGGATGGCGGAGACCAACCGATAGATGGAGGTGCAGGGAGGGTCAACATTAGCATGTAGGGATAGCAGAGGTGAGTATGTAACAGAGCTAAAGAGAGGAGAGAAGTAAAAAAAAAAAGACAAAGAATGAAAGAGAGGGGATAATGGCCAAGGAGTAATAGCACAAGGCTCCAAGGCAAAGATGAAATATTTGCAATTCCGCTGGGTCCCTGGGCTGCAGGCTCTCACTCCATTTGTATGGAAATGAGTTTGTCTTTCTTTTTCTGAGCGCAGAGGAGACCAAAGGGAGGGAGAGAGGGATGGCGATGGAGGGAATGTGGGCGAACTGACTGACTGTCAAGGATATTGTGATTCCCGTCAATGCTGTTGGAAGGCTGAGGCCCCTGTTGTTTCTCTGCTGCACATATGGATAAAATAAATCTATGTGTTTATGACAGACTGATCAATGCACCTGTCGCGCAGGGAGCCAGTTTGCTTGTTGTAAAGCCCTGTGTCTGTTATTGACAATTTTTCACTCCAAGCTCTCTCTCTCTATCTCTTCTTTCCTCCGACTCTCTCTCTCTCTCTGTTTCTATCAGCGCCATCCTCCAATCCAGGCCCACAGCTGGGACTACTCTGATCCTGAGCCCAGGTCTGCTTTCTGCCAGATAACTAGCAGATGTTGTGGAAGGCCTCTGTTTTGCTATTTTCAGCTGCTCCTGTGTGTCCGTGTGTGTGTATCAGCGTCTGTCTCTGTACTGTGTGTGTTGAGTGACGCTGCCACTCACGGATTCATGGCCAGCTGCTCATCGCTGCTACCCTGGGTGACTGGGGAGAAGACATCCCATCTCTGACACCATCCACTTCTCTTCCTTTCCTTTCCTTTCCTTTCTCCTTTCCTTTCCTTTCCGAGTCCTAGCCGCCAGCCACAAGTCTGCGTAGGTCTGAGTCATACCTCAACTCCCGTGAGATGGGCCCTGCTGTCTGTGAAACCACAGACACGAGATATGAGAAATGGGAAATGAGTGAACAAACAGACACAGACGCTCACTTGCACAAACATTCACACACACACACACACACACACCCACACACACATCCACACAAACACACACAGAGGGTTTTATTCTTGTATCAGGAACATTCTGGGATGAATAATCTAAGAGCCAGACAGGAGCACCTGCCTCCTACAATGGATGCTGCCTGCTGCAGTGAAGTGACTGTGGGGTTACGGGGTGCACGCTTAACGAGGTTTTATGTTAAATTGACTTTACACAAATAATAAGCCGTCGTGACAGAATTGTTGGATGGTCCCCATTAGAGATTTTCTTAATTAACATGTACGTTTGCTGTGCATGTGTTTGTGCTTGAGTTAGTGTAGATGCACTTTGTATTATAATATGAATAAAACTCACAGAGTATCTGAATCCTTCCAGTCTGTTGTGCACTGTACACTGTAATTGCAGCAACAGCAGCGTTTGCGATGCATTGATTTTGCAACCAGATGAGAACAGGGCGTACATGCACGTAAAAAAGCAGAAGTGTTGCTTCGTACACTGCGTCAGGTTTTGTGTTGCCTCCCTTTCACTGATGTTTACCATGTCTGAACTGTATTTCCTTATGCTACATTTGTGTTGTCACATAGATGAATATGTTTCTTCTTCTGCTGTTTTGTGGCGTTGCCGTGCGTTCGCTCTCCTATCCACTGAAAAAAGACGTCAAATGGACTCATGCATGTCTTTTATAGAGTCGATATCTTCGCTAGCATTGGTGCACCCTCACCACCATCAGCTGCAGGGGATGCCAGTCCAACTTAAGGCTGCGATATGATTCTCATGACCGGAGAGTGTAAACAAAGTCTTTTAGAGACAATGCCTCTTTCATACTTTTGAACTTTTATGATGTTTCCATTTTTTGAAGCCGCTTTCCTAAAAGGTCGGAAGTCTTTCTGCGGTTCGTAAAAATGTGTGTGCGTCAGCTCCTCATCCATCATCTGCAGAGGCACGTCTTGTTTTCTTCATAACTCTCCCTTGAGGTTGCAGAGGCAGCTGAGTGTCTTTAAGTGCATTAAATGATGCAAGGTTGTTTTTTATTGCTTATGACTTCAACTTTCTGGAGAGGAGAGCTTCACTAGTCTTGATTAAAGCGTAGGGTACCCCGCCTGGATTACGTTTGATGAGGTCAACCTTCGCACGTAGAAAGGCACGTTGTAGTCAGAGACAATCAATGCCCTCAGTGTTCTGTTGTTTTATGTTGCTGATGACTCACTGCTGCTACACGCACAGCAGATCTATTAGACACCCGATGAGACCTTCCACTAAATGTGTGTATTCTGCCAGACTGATCCAATATGTACATTGAGGTTTAAGCTTTTGGAAAGTGTCATATGGGAATAGGGATTGAAATGGCTGTTTTTGTAAGTTGCCTAATGCCGGAGTCTGTGGCAACAATAAGGAAACACTGGGAGGGCTTTAGACCATAAAGCCGCCACGCACTGTATCATCTATGAAGCAGAAACTGAGAGAAGCCTTTCCAACCCAAGATCAAAGAACTTCACCTTGGCGATTAGAATGCAGGGCAACCTTCAGTCGACAGTCGAGCATAAGAGGATTAGTGAACTGTCTTGTTATACTACACAAGAAAAACACAATAACTAAGGAGAAAAGGAAACCTACTGTAGTTTGAATGGAAAAGAGAAGTATCCATGCATGACATGAGTAGACTGGGAGAGCTTGTAAAAATTCCTCTGTGTTCCACTTCTTGCTTTTCATGTCTCTAATCTACATTTTCACCGGTATTGTTGAATAAAGGTAAAATTAAGGATTCAATTGCTTTGATGTTTTCTGAATGTATAATCCCACATACATTGCATTATCCCTCCCCCTCATCAGATCCAAATGTCCCACATCGTCATTGGTCAGTGGACCTTCCCGTTGGGGTCAGCCTCTTCTACCAGCCTGCACCCCACTTCCAGCCTCCTGAACATCCCCTCACCACCCTCAGCGCTCTGGGCAAAGGCCTGAGGCGACGGTCAAGAGCTATTGATCCCGGGAGGTGAGAGTTCACCCAGGGGCAGCGTTGCCAGGGGTCACGGGTCAAAGCTGAGTGGGTCAAGTGAGATTGAATGTGCCCGCCTTGTTGCCAGGAGCCGTGAAGGTCAGCTCGACCCAGTTCATTGTGTGACCCCGGCTGGTCAATAGCGCCGCACGTCCATCAATGGAACTTTGATTCGTCATTAAATTTTTTAATTGTGGCCTGCACATATTATTCCCCTGAAGATAGAGGAATGGCCACACGGATTCACAAGTTACTCCCTCAGATTGATTTTGGATGGCAATCATCTTGACCTGCAGGCAGGGGGCTTGCGAGGGATGGGTCCATGTCGATAGAGAACAATGGCTGCTGATTTGGTGTTGTTTTCAGCGCGCACTTCTTCCAACCGAACTACAGAGCTCATCAGCTGGGTCAGGAGGCCAATTGCAGATTTGCATGGGTAAACACTTTTCATCAAATCCTGAAATGCCTTTTCAACCTGCACGAAGGCAGAGGTCAAAGAAATGCTTCTCCCATAACAAAGACTTTACTCTTCTATTGCTTGAATAAAGAATATTAGCATTTCTCATTTGAGTATTTACATCTTGAGTTCCATTCTCCAGCCTTCACTGGCAGCCAGAACTACTTTGCAAGAGCTGGGATGTCCATTGTAAGTATCTGGCTGTATCTTTCAGATATACGAGCGTGCACACCCAAACACACACCTACAGATACACAGTGAAGGCTTTGCACACACGGTGCAGTGAAGGATGCTCACACCGAGCTGTAAGCCTTAGCACAGACCAGGGAAGAGAGATCGGAAGCATGAGGAGTGAATGTGGGAGGGTGTATTTGTGATTCAGATTCAGAATGTGATAAACAAGTTTCTCAGTATCTGTATATTTTACCAAAAGCACTATAATATGTACTGCTGGCAATAAAGCTTAAGTCACACATACTGCTGCAGACATTCTCCCCTTCTTCCCTCTTCCACTAGTCTTTCTTTAAATCAGCGTTCATTTATACATGTACCCCCCTCTCTTCTCTCTCTCCCACTCTGCCTGTCACTGCGAGGTGTGTGTGTAGGCAGCATTGTGATAGGAATAGATGTTCCCCCTAAGCGAGACCTGCAAGAGCCATTTAAAAAAAATCAGCTTAATGGAGAACAGTAGGTAAGGAGTGGGCAGCTTGTACTTTTTCTCTGAACCTTTTTCTTCTATTCTTTCTCTGCTGCTCCCACTGTCTGTCATTTGCTCCAGATCTCTGTCTTTTGTGCTCTGCCTCGCTTTCTCCATTTGTTTCCCTCTCCGAGCCCTCGTTCTCACCCCCGTCCGCGACGTCAGCTTGTCTTCCTCCACTCCAAATGTTTCTCTCTCAGGTGGCACATCCCCCCCTATCTTCCCTCCACCTCTTCCTCACCTGCCACCCTCTGCATGCCTGCCCTCTCTCTGTCTGTATCTGTGTCTATCTCTCGCACTCTCCACCCCCTCTCTTTGCTCTGTTTTTCTTTCACTTTTCTTTCTTTTATCTGGGTGCACATTCCTCTCCTCCCACACTCAGAATTCTCACTAAATGATTCCAAGTGTCTGGGCCCCGTGCCTCCCTGAGCAGGCAGCACAGCCACCACACACACACACACACACACACACACACACACAGCTACACCCACAGAAAGATGTACGTAAGCTCACATAGACACACCGGTGCTGCAGAAAGGGGATAACAAAATAAAACAAAAGAGGGAGACGGAGAAAGAGAAAAACGGGAGGTCTCTTTGTTTCATTCTGTAATGAGAATGACTTGCTTTTAGTGAATCCTAGTTCTTCATCAGGCCACCAGTTAAACATCATCCATCCACACATCCAGCCATTAATTCATCTCAGCTGACAGCTATATATATATATATATACATAATACCAAATCTCAATATCATACAGCACAATGAATCACGACTCATTTTGAGTCAAGAGAGGTTACAATCCATCATAACGTGAGTTGTTGATATAGACTATTGCCCCACCATTAAAATCCCCAAAGGGAGGAGCTGCAATGAATTAAAGTATATCATGGAAGATGGCGAGACAATTCCAGGAACATCAACAAAATCAAAACGACATCGCTGTCTTGTCTGTTTAACACTGCAGCATTAATCCACAGCGTTCCATACAGCGGCTCTGTGAGCTAAATGCTAACATTCCTGCTAATATGTTGGCAGTGGTAATATTAACGAGCCCTTTCTCAACTCAGGTTGTCAGATAGTGACGACGGCACATGCATGACCTTGACAAAGGTTTGTATCCTGACCCCTAAAGTACTTCCCCAATCCTAACCCTTGTTGTTTGTGTCTGAACCTGCCCATGTGTCAGCCATAGTGCCGATTCGTCATAAAATATAACTATCATAAATTGGTTTCGGGAAAACTGTCGTTAAGCGTTTATGGTCACAATCACTGTTTACAGTATATAAAACAAGTGACTCACCCGCAGCCGTCACAGTTTCGGTTCGTTGTCGTACATGAGAATCCTGTGGTGGCGAACAGTCTTTGTATGTTCCCATGTTCACCATCTTAAATTAGCATGATAATATTTCTGCTGAAATACAAAGCGTAGGCAGACGGGCACGTCATGAGTTTCAAAAACTTGAATTAACTATTATTTAAAGGGACATTTGAACCTGACGCTGGCTCGCCTCTATATGAGAAGATGAGGAACTGTCAGAGGGATTAAAGAACATCCTGAGATTAAATATCTGAACCAATTTAGACGTCAATCCATCCAGGAGTTATTGATATATTTATATAATATACGTATTGCATGGATTAAGTACAATAACAACAGTTGGCTACTGCAGTATATCTTGACTAAATATATATAATGGAACACAGCTTTTGTCTCCTGTGAGCCGACCATTGTCTTGTTTTTTAAGATTAGTGTTTTGCATGATAATATAAGTTAAGCTGTTATTATTTTGTACATCAGAGTCAGCTAATACCACAATAAATCACAATGCCAGTGAGGATTGTTTTGTATCTAATTAAGATTCTCGTTTTTTTTTCCTGATGAATATTTCCTTTGGTAGTGAAACTGTAAATAATGATGAAATCATAATTCTTTTCTCCGTCTTGCATCATGTTCTCTCCCTCCAGACTGCTGTTTTCTGTAGTCTGTTTCTCTATTTTTTTTTTTTATTTTTTTTTAAAAAACATCAATAATTCAGGCATGAAGTTGAGGATGAATTATTCACATGCTGATGTCAGACATAAATGCACTGCGCTCATTTTATCGTCCGGCACCCCACTCTCTAAACGAACACCAGTGAGGGGGCTACCTTGGTGCCACCGAGGGAGCTCACAGTGAAGCCAGATTCCCACCTTCTTTTCATTAACCTCTCCGCTTTCTTCTCCCTGTCAGCCGTCCCATTTTCACTCCCTTCATGTACATTCAATTCTCTTTTCATTCTTCCTTGTCACCTAGATTACATGCATGTAGAGCGAGGCGCTTCTGTTTGAAAGAGACAACACAGGGACAAGGATAAGTAGTGGCGCCTGAAAAAGGGATTTCACTGCCTATCCTCTCAGCGCACAATGCAAACCAACAATCCTACAAACTAATCCCATCGCCGCTTAAAAAATCGAGGTGTTAAAACATTGGGGGGCGCCAGGCAGGAAGGCAGGCAGACAACAGTTGAGAGATACAAAGTCCTATTTCAGTAGCTTCCCCTCCTCTTTTCTTCTTGTCATTCTCACTTATTTTCTCTGTGACTTTTTCTGTCTAGTTCTCATTAAAACAGTGCTAGTGTGAGTCATAGGCTATTACCGTATTAACCAGCCTCTGGGTCTATTTAGACACACACTGCCTCCTAAACAACTGTTCACATTAATCATTTGATTCAGCATGACGCTAATTAGGATTCGTCAATACTATTAATCTGCTCATCCAGCCCTGTGGATCTGAATATCTCAGCCATTATTTATACCAGCAGCTGATAAAGGATTACTTGTTTCCTGGCAAAACACAAGTGGTTCTGCACCAAGACTTTATATAAACTATGTTAACATGCAAGACAAGAGCTGGACTCTTGGACTCTCACCCAAGGACATTACTAGCCTGATATTTTACTATCAAACTTGGGTTACATGCATAACCGTTTCTTTGAATGGTACCATAAGAAGATTTCTTGATGTCCGTGTTATAGATTTATCACACTTGTTGAAGCAACCTACATTCTCAACGTTCCCTTTGCCTGTTCCCATAAATGTGTTGGTGTTACTGCCACCGCTGTGAAGCAGAAGCGGTAACACATCGCCCGTGTGGTCATCAGTGAGTATGTGTGTCCTCGTGTCAGTGGGGAAACGTGGCTCTAGAATACTACTACTGTACAGAACCTCCACAGGGTCCCTTTATCTTGATAGTTCATGTGGGTACATCTGATTGCCTCCTTACAGCTGCTGATCCAAGCAGACAAGAGGTTTGTCCTGGCTGCATCACCATGTGATGGACAATTAGTTCCCTTTAATGCAAGAATCAGAGGTAATAAGAGTAACCAGAGCCAAAGATGGCGCTGAGCAGAAGAGATGAAAGACCCAAAACAAAAAAAATCCACGCTGAAGGTTTCTCTAGTGTTTTATTTCTCCTTTTGAGAACTAGTTTGAAATGTACTTTACTCCACAGACGTGCAGCTCTCGAGGGAGTGGGAAGAGGTGTGACATAGCCAGACTTTAAACAGAAGCTAGGCCAGGTTAGAGGGGCCTGGCGTGGGAGACAGGAGAGAGCCTGTGGGATAGAGCCCTGTGTAGGCACCAACTTAACCTGCCCCCCTCTCCCTCATCTCCAGTCCTATCTGCTCACCCACGCACTCTCCTCCATCCCCACTCCCCCTCTCTCCTCTCCTCTGTTTTCTCTCCATTGTGTTCATCACCCTCTGCCCACACTGCAAACTCCATGCGGAGACAGAGAATAAGAGCTCCGCTTGTGTGTTTTGCTAAAAAAGTGTCGTGTAAGAATGTGCTGCAGCCCCCCCCCCCCACACACACACACACACACACAGCGAGCACAATGTGAAGTGGTCTGCACTCCTCTAAAGAACATCAGCAGACATATACAGAGACAGCCAGAGAGGAGGTAATCAGTCCCAAAGCCAATGTTTAGTCAATGCACACATGCAGAGGTGAGAAGAGTCAGCCTGTCAAAGCTGGTGGGATGTTCAACCTCAACAGAAAGACGTGTTGCAGTGCAGGAGAGTCTGAGCCGTCTGACATAGAAACTGGTGCATCCAGAGCAGGATTCACTGACCTGACCTTTAGTACTTCTTTATAACTTGATTTTAATTACTTGCTGTAATAATGACCTCCAACCATTAACAATTGATACTTTATAGCTCAATCAGAGTGTTTAGTTGAGGCTCTGGTTATATTATCTGCTGCAGATGCATCGCTTTATTACTGCACCATGCTTCTACTGCCGATGAACGATTGGTCGACTTGTCTACTATTCTGCGAAACATCTGGACTGAGGTGGATATACTGTTGCATTGATTGGAGGAAGATTTGCAAGTACAGCATGTGAGTTGGATGATCGATCAGGGAAGCAGGAGTCAGACCGACGACACGCCCACCGCAGGACACACAAACACTCAGTAGTACAGAGAAACACAAGGGATGAGACAACTCTGGAGTCCCAACAATGACCTTCTGACCTTGTGTGGTCCTTTTATTTACCTCAAACTTTCTGTTAATGTGTTGCCCCCTATTAGTGCTTGAGTGTGTTATTCATCTGCCTGTGTCAGCAGTATTAAGTCAAAACTAGCAGGAGAATTCTCATGATACTTGGTGGAACAGTTAGTTGAAGGTAACTTGAGTTACGCAACTTTCCCTTTCAGAGTACAAGATCTGTGTCCGAAAGCGTGTTTCATCAGGGAACTCCCCCTGTGCGGAGCTTTTGTTCTCCAAAAGGTACGATTCTTGTCTGCTATTTTCTTCTCTTATCTTCTCGCCTGTCGTCTGTTTATAGTCGATCTAGTGTGAAGGTCAGCAGGAAAGTGCTTGCACCGTGAGTTAAAGGCCTGTGGTTGATGTGGTCAGCAGTTAGTCCTCCTCTTCTCCATCTGACAAAAGGGCAGTGGGCAGTCTTTAGCGACGGGGACAGCACCACCTTTTCCTCTTTCTGCTCTGATGCACTTTCAACACAAACCTCGTCTCAAAAGAGCATCGCTCAGGTAAACACACTCTCCTTTCTGCTGATGTTTTCACAATCAATCTGTCGGCTTTTTATTGAATCACGTGTAATCGATAATAATTGAAGTCTCATGCTGTCCGTCGTTTGGCAACTATTTGTACAAGGCTTGTAAAAGAACTATTTTTATCTTTATCATCGCTGCCGTGTGTGATTACGTATTTCCTTTTCCACTTGACGTCACCTCTGCTCTTAATGCCCTTTACTTGCCAGGCAGACACTCAGGTGCGGCGCACTCCCCAGGCTGCTGGCCCACATCTGCTCAGCTTGTCTCCAGCTTTTCTCTACGTGTCCAAAATGTGCTCATGCGTGTGTGTTGTGTGTGCGTGTTGTGACCAGCGTGCAGCGACACCCTGTACAGCCTGTGGCACTTTGCAGCACAACCGGAACCACTGAGAACTTTCCCCAGAGGAAGAGTGAGGACACACACGTGATTCACATTTGTCACGCGCATTTACTCCATACTTACTGTGTGTGTGTGTGTGTGTGTGTGCCCCAGTGCTGCTGTGCCACTCTGATCCCTACCAGGGCCGTCGGTCAAGCCTGCGGCAGGACCAGCAGCCCAACTCATAAAACTGTAGAAGTCCTTCCCAGAAACATGGACACATGAGAGAGAGGGGAGAGCTGTAGGTTTTCCTGCACCGTGGCACATTGACATTTTTCTCCAGTCTCGAGGCAGCAGGCTGTCTGTCAGCGACCCCCCCCCACACACACACACACACACACACACACACACACCCACCACCACAACTGTGTCCACAACGATAAGGTGGATAACATGCAGCAGCATGATGCAACTCGCATGCTGTATGTTGCAACCACGAATACCTGCATGTGTGACATATGTCACTGACGTCACACTGCCTGCACACTCAGCTCCTCACACGTCATCACATATGAACATCTGCAGTAATCACACACAACCCCACATGACACAAAGTCAAATAGCAGGATTCGCCCCATAGCTGCTCCCTCCAAGGGCGGAGGAATAACGGGGTGCAACGTAAACAGCGAAATCAACCAGAAGGACGGAGGAAGAGGAAACTATTTGAGTGGGGAATATAACTCACTTTGTTATGACACAAAACAACAGGCGGGGTGAAGAGAAAACACACAGAACTTAGGAATGAGAGACAGGAAAATGTTGGGATGAAAGGTAAACAAAGGCTGACAGCTAGAATAACATCCACCGCGGTTCCCTGACCGTACACATGCTCGTCTGGCAACGGCCTGCAATATCAATTATTTTAGCAATCAAAGGCTCGTTGGCAGAGAAGGACACGGTGAATCCGGACAAGTGACAAAACTCATTGTAGGGAGTCCCGGTTGTACATGGTCAAACCTTCGAGTCAAATTAGTCTTATTGTCTAATTGTCTTCAAGAAAGCTAAATATTCATTGAAGGTGAATTGCTTAGAATAAAGAATCCAGAAAGTTAGATCAAGTTCATTTGCCTGCCTGATCAACTATCATGTTGATTGGATGAAGATCAAGTTGTCCAGTTGTACATATTGACGACGGCCGGACGTCCCACAGAGCTCCACCAATCCACTGATGATTCCCGCTGTCATGACTCTCACGGGACCGAGCCACCAAGTCTGCCCAGCAACAATTAATGCTGAACTGTCTGCTGGGGCTGTTTCATTCACCATACGTTGCAGTTGTCTCTGGATTGATTGTAGGAAAATCAATGTTGTTCAGGGAGTGACTGCCTGCATTTATAGAGTTGTCAGTGTCGGCCTACAGTAGCTGCGCGAGGGGAGTGGCATGCTGCACAATGGCTGTGTGGACGTTTGTTTAAGGCTAGAGGCCTGTGGGTGTTTACACAGCTGCCAAGGGAGGAGGGACGAGATGGGGGAGACAGAAAGATTTGGGGAGAAGTGATAGGGGAGATGGAAGGATGATGAGCAGTGAGGGGGAGGGAGATGAGTTTTGATTCTCAGAACATGATGTTTGTAACGAAAAAAAAAAGTCAGTGCAGACTTTGTTTATCTGTTCGTGTCTGGAGTTGTGCTGAGGAACGAGAACAGACACTGTTTTTTATCATTATCAGCATTATGATTATCTTCAGGGTGACCCCCCCGGCTTTCTCTGTTTTCTTGTGTTTCTCTGAATGTGTGTGCGTGTGCGTGTGTGTGTGTGTCAGCAAGTTGTTTGTCCTCATCAGGATTAAAGGGCTTTTCAGTGAGAGGAAGCCTTAACGCTACTTAACCCGTGTTGCCTTAACCCTGCAGCCAACGACCTTTGTCTATTCTCCGGTTGTGGCTCGTACTTCCTGTCTCCCTCAACACAACTCTTCCCAGAAGATATGACAACATACCAGAGGAGCCTTGAAAAAGACTTTCGTTTTTTCGTGCGATAACTGTGGCTAACTGTGAAAACACATTGCCTGATGGGAAAAACACGGAGTCGTACACGGATGTTGAGACGCGGCAGGATAGAGAGAGAGAGAGAGGAATCAGTCTATAATACTGTGGGATTACACACACACACACACACGCTCCCCTTAGGGTTACCTGTCTAACCCTACCTCTTACCATAACCTTAACCACTGACCCAAAAATAGGCTCTGTGCCAATTGGGGAAATTAACTGTTGTCCCGCATTGCACAAGCGGCTCCCAATCAACTGGTCTTAAGACTGGTCTGTGTCCCTGAACACACACTACAGAGAAAGTAGTCTTGTAGTGAAAGGAGTCATCTGTTCCACACACCAGAAACTCCAGAAACTCCCAACATACTTACATAACATCACTTCCAGGCAGTGACTAAAACACCAAACAGCCAAACAGCCTCATGTAGTGTCGCCTGCAAACACACAAAGGTCAAAGCGTTCATCAGAAATAAACAAGCACTATTATGCACCATGCTAATACTGTGTTATTTATGTAATTACAATGTCATTAAACAGACATAAAGGATCTGAATAAGGCATAAATTACAGAGTGAGTGCAGCTCTTTGGGCAACAGGTATTAAGGAGTAAACAGTGAGTATTAGAGGCTCGGAATTTGTCATTAAACAGGCATAAAAGCTGTATAAGCCTCATAAGTCACAGTGTTTCGCAGACGTTTAATGATGAATGAGTCTATTAGAAGTCTGTTGGAGACAGATAAGAGATTATACATGAACACAGAGGAGACCAAATGCTGAACATTACAAGGACCCGTATATTACATCATATCATAAAGGCTTTCCAGGTAGATTATTGGTGCAATATTTCATCCTCCTATTGTACATTTGTTTCCCTGCAACATGGTTATAGTGAAGTTAGAGGTTACCAAGCTATTAATAAATCTTATATTCTGCTGATGCAGATGTAAACCACAGTCCAGTGTCTTGATTATCATCCTGCGTTGTACACAACTGCAAATAACGGCACTAACCTATGGCTCGTTTTCATTTACCGATACCAATTTAAATATATGAAAACAACTACGGCGATCTGGGACCAGAATTATTGCTTTCAGTCGAATTAGCCTCTGGAAACTAATGTAATTATTTAGCACTTCAGTGGGTCATGGAGGGGTGCGGGAGGAGGGGGGGGGGGGATGCAGCATGCTCGAGCTGACATGATTTCATGCAGAAAATTTATTCAACTGTCAATATCATTTAGATCTGTCTGGGTAAGCACCGCGGGCTGTGAGGAGGGGTCACAGATTGCAGCTCAATCATAATGACTTCAATCTTTGCTTCTTCGATGCCGAGATCTCGCCTCCATCCACCGCATGTCCCTGATGTGTGTGTGTAGATGGAATAAATGCAAGAAGAGACTAAAAAATATATATTCTATTTGATATGAACCAACAAATACACTTCTTTCTTTTAATAACAAATGTGTTTTGAGTCGTCTTCCCTGCATAACAACTTGTTCTATTGTTAGGAAGAAGGAATATTGTGTGAGCAAATATCCTCACAGATCTAATGTGCATGTGCTTGTTCAGATTCCAGAGAGCAGTTGTCGTCACTCCTGTGTGAATTACTGATGATCAAGTCGATCTCTTGATCTCACCTTTTTCATCTCCAGGTGCTCAGTGCCGCCCCCCTTTCATCCCCCAAGATAACATCCCTCCAGTTCTTCTGCTCTCCAACTGTGAACTGTATATGAACCCAGGCCTTCACAGAAACACAGTAAAAGAAAGAGATCTTCCTCCAGAGTGATCGGCGGACGGCCAGGACAACAATATTAGTTATTGTAATATAGTAATATTACTATAGTTGAGGGCCGGTCCGGCCAGAAGCAACATGAGGAGACAAAGATCAGCAGAAGATGCAGAAACCAGCGTGCAGTCTCATATTCTGTCAGAACAGATGCTGGTAATTGGATATTTCTTTTTAAGCTAGAGAGAGAGAGAGAGAGAAGGATCAGTGTACAGACAGTGACGGAAATAGTCAACAAAGAGACGCTCTGCGAGAGAATGGTTTCTATCTATCATTTGCATTTTTAAGCTTGGAGCGTTAAAACCCACAAAGCCATATTTGCATTCTCTTTCCAGTCATTTGCAAGGCAATACAGGGATGACAGGAGTGTCTGCCGTGGAAGAGGGATGCCTCTTGTCCATTGAAAAAAAAAAAAATTCTCATGGCTACCCTGTCGGAAGAGATTCCCAGTGCCCCTCCTGCTGAATTCCATTTTGCATAACTTACAGTACACATCGGAGAGTTATGTAAGGTAGTAATGAATCTGTCACTAAATGTGCCCCTCGGGCTCCGTGAGTGTCCTGACAATTATGTCTGTCAGCGCGTGCTGCAAAGTACGAGGGACGGAGGGAGAGGAGGAGGCAAACAGAGGTGAAGATGAGATACCGTTGAATGAGTGAGCAGTGTGAGGCCCCCGGGCCGTCCCAGACAGACAGACAGGTCACTGCATGAACCACTGTGGTGTCGTCCTGCAGATACAAACAGTTACACAGTTGAAACTAATTGTATACCGGCCCTGTAGGTGTTTGAGAGGGGGAGGGACACAGTTGATCTCTTAACAGTTTCAAACGGCAAATTATATGAAGTAAAGTAAATCTCCACACCATGAAACCCCGATCCACCCAGCCGATCCACCCAGCCGATCCACCCAGCCGACGGAGCTCTTGTTATAGTCTCGTCTCAGGCCAGCGAGGAGAACCAGCCGCTTGCTCAAGGGTAACGATTGAATATAACTCAATCAAGCCAACTATCAATAGGACAAAACAATGTTAACTAGATGTGTTTGCTCCAAATTGAAATGAATGTGCTGCCAGCGATGCTAAATAAACATGGGTATGTTGTATAGAATGGAAGATAAGTGTCATCATCTGAAGGCGGCTGCATGTCGTGTGGATGTAATGTGCATGATGTCTAAAGGTCCACAGATCGAGTGGATATACCAACCATTAAGTCTAAACTCTATAGACAACAAAGGAGGGTGCAGGAGGGTTACGGACATGTAAATCAGATGTGTGGCAGGAGGGCCGTCGTAAAGACGTATGGATATAATCTATTAGTGAGAGTCATTTTTTAAATTGGTCACAATGCCCACGTGGTGAATTGATCGCTACACTTGTGTTTATGTCCTGCACATTTCCACAACACATGCACCATCCAGAGCTACACTTCCACTGATTTACATCGTTTTCCACTGACACGATATGTTCACTGACATACAGTAGTTGTATTGAATCCGTTTGGTTTAATCCCAACATTGATGTTGATTGTTGGCATTGCTGCTGCAGGACAAACATCTCACGATATAAGTTATGTTCCTGACTTTGACATTGACAAAGATACAGATCAGCATTATTGTATTGTGTGATTGGAGTCTTCCATCCATCATAAACAGGAGAATTTGACAGAGATTCAGCAATACCACCTTAATAATTAACCCCACTATTGGACTGTGTTGTGTTCCCATCCTAATAATGTTATCCAGGATAATGTCTGAGTCCACACAGCAACGCTACACAAACTAATCTGACCCCACTTCTTTAGATAAGAACTTGTGCTTGATGTAAGATAACTTTCACACAGACAGCGACTTGGCATGTGCCTCCGTCTGCTGCTGGTGGAACATTCTGTCTCCCATCACCTCTTCCGCTGGACAAGGTGCACTTGTACTTGTGAGGGGTAATTAATCAAATATTTTATTCTCAAGCGTGTCGTCCTTACAAAGCAGACTGATAAAGGTTATGCAGAGCAGTGTCAAGCTTGCACAGATTTCAAGATATCACGGTTGTGTGTCATCTTCATTCTCTCTCCTCTTCCTCTCTTTTCCTCTTTTCTTTCTCACTGTTTTCTCCTCTTATTCCTCCACCCACATTAGTCCGGTTTTATTCAAGACATACTGTATAATATAACACAATACGCAAGGCCTTGGCTCTCAGAGTGTTTCTAAGGGCCGCCTCATTGACTGGGCCCCAGTTCTAGTTGAGTCCAGTTCATCATTCACCATCCACCACCTCTCATCCACCTGAGGCCGTTGTGTGTGCTGACAGTGGCTGGTCAGGCTCGCTGGAGGACGGAGAAAGCAGCGTAAATGTCAGAGGAATTAGCTGCCTTTCTGGCGCCCACTGAGCCCGGCGTCACAATGGGTGACACACAGGAGAGGACAGTGGTTACAGTCGCTGTACGAGCATCTGTAAGCCTGGATCCACACACCTCTCAGCTCACCTCTACTTCTCTTTCCCTCCGTCCCTTCTTTGTACTTTTTTTTTTTCTGTATTTCTTCTCCTTCGCCAACTCATTTCTTCCTCACTTGTCCTCGCTTTCTCCTTCCCTTGCTCTCTTTCTGTATCTCTGTCTCGCCCACCTCGCCTCTGCCTGCAAGCAGTTTGGAGCAGATTATAGACCTGCCACCCCCACTAGCCCATATACACAAACATTCACTCTGGCGCCGATGCACACTAACTCACATGCGTGCAACCACACACACGCACATAAACACACGTTGTGACTTTGTGTATCTCCGCCACCTACAGTGGCACTACATCACCATCTCCCAGCGGTGCTTGTGCATGAACTTGTTTAGAACATCTTGTCCAGTCCAAATGTGGTTGGACATGTGACAAAGTGCCCCTGCAATCTAAGACACAAACATAGCGGTTGACGGTTAAGGTAAGGGAAAGTGAACCGCAATGCAAACAGTTAGATATCCAACAGAAAGAGGTTGTTTTCGTAATCACACGTTAACTACGTGTAGTGGTTGAGGACACCCATAATTAAGAACCATGGACCCCTAAGTTAATTATGGCTGGACATACTGTTGGAGAGGAAATACAGTTCTCTTCTCTGCAAAAATTGCAATGGAAGAACCCTCTTATTATGAAGTAAAACCCTTTCACTTGATCCTATTGCATGCTCATCACTGGGTTGTGTGTTTTTAAAAGACCACCCGGCAACTTATTAACATTTAGATATCGTCTTGATGAAGCAGTGATCGTCATTTCTCTGATTGAGAGGGGGCAGCCATGCAGAGGCACTGCGGGCACCATGGTGGATTCTTGACGGTGCGTTTGTGTGCGCATGCATGAGCTCCTCTTTGTTCTTTCTTCCCGTCCTGGCCCCTGTGTAGCCACTGAGTGCTGCACACTGTACAGCTGAATGGGCACTGTCTGGGCCTGACCTGCGATCTCGACGCCCACTACGCACAAAGCCTGGTCAACGGCCTCAGTTTTAGCATGCAAGAAGCAGCGTGCACTCATAAGTGCATGCACACATGTGTGTGTGTGTATGTGTGTGTGTGTGTGTGGTGCACATGGAGGGTAAATAAAAATCCTTCCTTTTTTTTCCCCTCAATCTCTCTCTCTCTCTCTCTTTCCCTCTCTGTGTGTCTCCCTTCTTATTTAAGTTTATACATCTTCCTCCGGGAGCAGAGGACTGCAGATGTCCCTATGACAACCAGAGTCCTGCTGTCAATCAGCAAGGCTGCCTTATCCTCCTTGGCATATATTCTATATCCGCAGCTTCTCTGCCTGTGACAGGTGTGAAGAACACACATCACACAGCCTCATATCAACAAATGCACGCCACACTCATGATCAACCTTTTCATGTCGTGCATTTATAACCGTGTTCTTGTCACATGCTTGCCACATTTGATCTTTATATTTTTGTTGTAATTTGTATATGTTCTGTATGTTTGTGTGACAAGCGTTAAATATGTAATGATAGATCCATTGGTCCTGTCCACTTCTGTGAATGAAAGTATGAAATAAACCAGAACATGAGAGATGCTACCCGGAGAAAAGCGGCTGCATTTAATCCGGTGGTGGAGTGGTACATTTGTGGGTTTGTGTGAGCGAGTGTGTGCGCATCTTGAACTCTACAGTCTGTTGGTAATGAGTGCCCTGAGCACTCCCTACCACACCTAACTGATCCAGTAATTGCTTTTCCTCCTCTGCATTTATCATCATCTGCCCAGCCTGTCATGTTAGCTGAGCTGAGCTGAGGTGGACAGAGAGAGGAGCACTGTGAGGTGGAGGAGGTGGAGGAGGTGGAGGAGGTGGAGGGTGGTTGTCTGGATGTAGCAAAGGTATCGGTCCACTGCCTCGGGAAGAGGGACGGAGGGATGTGGTGAGGTGGGAGGAGGAAGAGAGGACACTAGAAAGGGGCAGGGACGGCAATGATGTAGTGCTTTGTCTTCTAACTGATCATCATCGTAAAGGCAAAAAAACAACATTGCATTTTCATGACAGCATTTGTCTTCCTGTCAAATCCCTTTCTGCAGTTGTATCTTTTTCACTACATCATGTTGGAATTATATATGAGACAAAAACTTTGCATTCCAATTTGTATGTCAAGTTATTAAATGGTAAAATGAAAGCTGGACTGTTGGTTTAAGCTTCTAGAAACCACCATGGAAACTGAGATCATAATGTACAGCTACGGACAATAAAGCACAAAAAAAGGCATAAACAGAGTCCCACAAACACACACAGCCACCTCCCGGATTTACGTAAATAGCCTCGTTTTTGGAGCTGCCAATGAGGTGTGTATGTGTGTGTGTTTGCGCGTGTCTGCATGCGTGAGAAAGAGGGTGCAATACTGTATGCGGGGGAGGGGGTGGTGGTGCTCCTGCTAGTGGGGATTTGATGCTGATGAGGTCTGTAATGGGGGAGAACAGGGAGCGTGAGGGGAATAGATTGGGACTTCACTTGCAGGCCGACTCTCCCTAAGCACTGCGGTATGCTTGCCTATTTATTCCCTCATTTCAATGCGCCTTTGCTTTGACCTTTCTGCAGCCAATGACAGTAAAATCACACGGCCACTAGAGAGCTGCACATCAGCTATCGAGCACCCTTATATGATTTCCTCGTTTTTTTTTTTCCCTCCCTATCATTGCCGACAGACCAGGGCTGCAGTGCTTCATCCAGGGGGAGGGACGACTTCAGACTGCAATGAATGGTACCCATGACATGATGTAAATAATCACATGCTTTGACTATGCAAACAGAGTCGGGCAGAATGAGACACTGAAGACGAGGGTGTTTAAGAGAAGAAATCAATTCATATTCAGTCTCACGACTCGTCCATGTGTCGATGCTTCATACCCAACAGAGAGGGGAGTATGAGAATCAATTCCACAACCACAATGCTGTTGCCTGTTTTATTTGAATGTGTTTTGAAGGATGACATGATGGTCATTGGGTAAAGACAATATGTTGAAAGGGTTTTCAAAAACAATCGGATACTTGCAAGCAGCTTTCGTTCTTCTTCAACATTCACATTTGCAGCCGATCTCATGAAATGACCAAACTCAACAGTAATCTCATCCCGCTGGCAAGAAGCACTTCAATAAATATAGATAAATATAGTGTAAAGACCACCGCTGCTGTCCTAAATACTAAAACCATATCATTTAGCCAGGCTGCTGCACCGGGTGATCTTTCTTTGCCATGAACATGCAGGCAGTTTATTTTCAGTTGATCCAGCGTCTGCTCTTTCATGCCTTAAATACTCACGAGCACACCAAACCGCTGGGGGTGGGGGGTTGTGTCAACCAGTATAAGTTAAGCAAGTTACAGTTGATTTTGTAGACGTCTGCAGCTCATTGTAGAGAATGTTGACCGCCCCAATATGGCGAACAAGGTTTCTATATTTCTATATCAAAGGATTGCACATTAATGAAGCCCCCTTACTCATCAAACCAATCACTTACAGTGAGGTCATCTTCTTTGCCAATGTGCTCCTCGTCTTGGGCCTCAGCCTTACCACTGACAAGGTATGGCATTTTCCTTTTTAGGAATTTTAAGATCTTGATTCATCCTGCCTCCTTCAGTCATACCAACCTGACTCGTACACAGATGTTGAATTGCCTCTAAATATAGCGAGCTTCTCTAAACATCGCATAGCAATGTCGGATTAAATAACATATTTGGATAGTTTGCTTAGTAACAACGGTCTCTTTGCAACAGACTGACTGGGTTCAAGATGATTAAATGTATCAACATCTTGCTGAGCCAAAGAAAAACAGAACCTCCCTCTCATCGTCCCACACCTGTCCAGAGGACAATTATGAGCATCCGAAATCAATGTTCTACTGGCTCCATGCCTTTGAGATGCTATTAATTTAAAACCTTGAACTAACTCATTGCTCAGTCTTACTGAACAGTTTCTATCAATTGAAATACTCAAGTGTTGTTTTGTATCAAAGCGACGCAGCAGGGCACCATTCAGTCGTAATCATAACTCATATTAATACTCAAGACCAGTGTTGTCATAAGAAACTGAGCTCAACATAATGAGCGTTGTTAAGATGGATGTGAGTGTGTGCACACTGCGAGCTCAAACGTACTGTAAACAAGGACAAAGACAATTTCCTGTAATGGTTAAAAAACAGATGGGGGAGAAGCAATATTCACAAACATGTTGCCACCACGGCCTCATACGATCAGCCAAAAGACATGGAAACACTCCCTCTGTCTCTTCTCCTCCTTCATCTCCGTTCATCCTGTCTCTCCTCCCCTCTCTCTCACACACACACACACACACACACACACACACACACACACACACACACACACACACACACACACACACACACACACACACACACACACACACACACACACCACTGTCCTCCCTTTTCAACAGAAATTCATCCTCCCATGCTGTGCTGTGGATCAGACGCAGGAAGCACAGCAGAAATAGAAACGGGTTAAGCGATGTTTGTCCACGAAGCCGACAGAAAGACACAGGAAGCATGAGACGACACAAAAAAAAAAAAAAAAGAAAAGAAAGAATCCTTGAGTGAGGGAGAAATGCTCAAAGGTCTTAAAATAGCTGGTCAAACAAAGGCATGAATAAACTAGAATGAGTGTGTGGGTTTTATTTTCAAGTGGAAGCCCCCTCCAACCCTCTCTCTCTCTCTCTCTCCCTCTCTCTCTCTCTCTCTCTCTCTCTCTCTCTCTCTCTCTCTCTCTCTCTCTCTCTCTCTCTCTCTCTCTCTCTCTCTCTCTCTCTCTCTCTCTCTCTCTCTCTCTCTCTCTCTCTCTCTCCA
>CAAKHC010014044.1:0-62500 GCA_901007825.1 Macroramphosus scolopax | reverse complement strand
GAGTCACGAGGAAAACAAAAGGGAGGCGGTGCCGCTGTGTGCAGGACCGCTGCCCCCCCGAGAACCGTCGTATCTTAACAAACCTCCTTCTCTCTCTTCTTCAGAGGCAAAAGATGTGATTATCCAGCTAACTCAGCTTACAGGCAGGATGAAGACGAGTCTCGGAGGATGTGTGTCTCACCACACAGCGCACTTCTTTCAACATAAACACACACCACGAATGTCCGAGGGCTCCTCTGTATATTAACAAGCCGCCCGCGTCGAGAGGACGGACACACACTCCTCTGATCTCATTATTTTTTTTTTAAAGTATAATCCGACTCTTTTCTGAGAGGTTCAATTGGAAATCTCGTTCAAAAATGGATCCGAGTGAGTCGTAAGTGTGTGTTTCCCTGTGATGCTTCACGGAGACGAATGCAGCGTGGCCGCCGTGTGTTTAATGGTCCAGATGCACCGGTAATGCCCAACGATTGTTCCCCGCATTGTTTTGCTGCATACAAACCAACAACGCAGCTGCTCTCCGCCACGAGCGCCCCCGGGAATCTGCTCGTATATATAGCTGCTTTTATGATAATGCTTATTAAGATATAGATCTCGACTCCACATCACACGCTGTATATAAAGTGTGGTGGTTCTCGCAGCGTGTCGGATCTCACAAGGCCCAAAGTGCTGCAGAAGTCGATGTCACACAGCAATATGCACTTAAGGTTCTTTCATTGTTGAGTCATGTCACCACATGTGTGACATGTTGTATTACTACTAATATAGAATACTGATTCTGCTGCGAGGCAACGCAGCCGGTTCTGGGTTGTTTAATTCATGGAGCTCAACTGGTTTATCTCCGAACTGTCAGAGTCAGGGCCCCATGTTTCTGTACTTCTGATGTTGTGCCTCACAGCTCCGACTGTGATCTTCACAGCGCAGCCAGCAATGTGATTCTCCAGATATTCATTACTGGGACATACACAACCCTCATTCATACCTTGATACATGTTTCTGATGAACGTTGCTGTTGGATGAACTCAAAATACTTTGGGTTTGGAATTCTGCGTGTGTTCAAGGGGGCAGGACGTCTCCGGACTCCGTGAAGGGACGTGTTATTCCTTTAATAATAATCCGCAGGCCCTCTGATCTGTTGCAGTCCCGCCAAGAATCATCTCACCAGATTTAAATCGGATTCAGATATTAACAAGGAAGTTAAAGTGGCAAATGTTGGTTGCGAAATGTTGTAATTGCTACAGAGTAAAGACCATCTGTGTTTGGTTGCTGGGGGGCTTTTGAATGACTGTAATTTAACCCGTTCACATCAATAGAAGAAACACTGCTCTTCATCACGATGAAGAGAAAGAAACTCTGCTTGAGGAGGCGCTGGACTTCACAGCAGGACACGTGGGACCGAGGCCAGCTCGCAAAGACTTCCAGACGGTGTGTGGTGATCTGGAGATGTTGATCGGGACCATGAAGGTTTTATGAACTGACTCTAAGAACTAACAAAAGAAAAGGGAGGGATGAACTGAAACATAACTTAATTTTAACTCACATAAAGCCACACACATGTAAATCTGAAACTACGGCTGACAGCGACCGAATAAACAAGGCTTTTTAACAAGAGAATAAACAAGTGAATGCAGAACAAAGTTATACAGGAATAAAACTACATCAAACAAAGTTGGTGCTTGTGGGAGAGAGAGAGAGAGAGAGAGAGAGAGAGAGAGAGAGAGAGAGAGAGAGAGAGAGACTGCCAGGGGAGGCGGATCTTAAATAAGCTTGTTGGAGGCGGTGGCCAGCTGCCTCCACCTCCTTAATCACCTGCAGCTCCTTCCAAAAGGTGCCTGCACACACACACACACACACACACACACACACACACACATCCAGCAGCCCTGCAGAGGAATGTCACTATCAGACACCGAGGGGTTTGACAACACAGCTCGTCCAACACAGAGGGAACTAACTCGCTGGATTACTGTGACATGAATTTCCATAACAGTCCGAGTCCGGCTGCTGACGGTTAGTTCAACACATGAAGTTGAGACTGACGTCCTTTAGTGAGCTCAGTCGAAGGTGCGTCCGACCACTCTGACTGGGAATCAGTAGATTGCCCATCATCCTCTGCCACCGTCAGAGAAGCAGAGTCATAAAAACCTTTACTCGGCGTCGTTGGTTTGCTGCTTTCAGGCGTAAAGCACCGAGCTATTCTCTGTGTCTGAAAGCCCCTCTGAGATGAAGCCTATCAGGGCTATGCTGTAAAATTGTCGCCCAAAGCGAAGCCCGAATCCGGAATACGGAGGAGTCAGAGTAACCGTGTTGATGATAGTAGAACTGTGGG
Organism: Macroramphosus scolopax; assembly: GCA_901007825.1. NCBI lineage: Eukaryota > Metazoa > Chordata > Actinopteri > Syngnathiformes > Centriscidae > Macroramphosus > Macroramphosus scolopax. The sequence continues at coordinate 60,171 of CAAKHC010014044.1, read as the reverse complement.
ACACACGAGATTACAGTGATCATGTGAACATAAAGGCGGCCAGAAGCAGCAGTGTTGCAGCTGTAACTGTAATCAAGTGCAATGGGCTGTAACGTCTCTGCCCCCCCCCTCCTCCCCCCCCCCATAGTGAATCTGTTTGTGTGTGGGAGTTACCGACGGCCAAACCTTCATTTACCCTCACAGCTTCCTGCGACGATGTCATATCACTGACCAGCCTGCGACCGATCCACACACACACACACACACACACACACACACAGTCATCGCACATACATACTGAACAGCTGTCATGTGGTGTCACACTTACACCCCCGGGCTCGGAGATGATGGATGTGAGCAAAATGTAACCTTCAGAGATTTAGACAGCAAAGAAATTTCACTTTAACGGAGGAAGATAGAAATAAAAGCCTCGAACCCGACGCGGTCTCGTCCCTCCACGTCAGAGGACGACACTCCCAACTCGTCAAATACCGACGGTTTCTGTCTCCGTCAGTTCTTTTACTGACACACAATTTACTCCCTTTGTCCTTTCAAATAACTGTAATACAAACGTCGACATCAGACGCACTCAGCTCTCGACGTCAATGTATAGCAAGAAGCTCTGCATGAGGAAGCTGGTCGGGACGGTTACAGGTGATCGATTCGCTCGTGAGTTTCTCACTGAAGAGTCCAGCGAGTGTCTAATAACGGCGAGGAAAGATCACGGTCGGGTTTAAAACACACACATTTGTCGGAGTAGGTGCTCTGAGCATTTCACAGCATCAGAGTCAGATGTCGAGGGGCTTTGACATCACAGCTAATGATATTTGGGGAGCTGAGAGGCTCCGACATCACGTAGATGCAAACAATAAGTGCAATATGGGAATTGGGTTATAAGACATGTTCTGACTTGGCCTGAGGATCAGCTGCAGGAGTTTTAATTTGCTCCGCGTGCAGTGATACTACTAAGTGGATTAGCTCGTTCTAAAGTAAGTTTTTTTATCACATAACGTGTAACACATCACTATAAAAACACCTAATTAGGATGATAATTGGCCTTGGATGTAGATCACAGCTACTTAGCTCGTCGTGCTAATGTTTGCTAATATAGACAAACAGGCGTAAAAGTGTAAAACCTTTATTAATAATACATTTCTATACTTTATGTATATTAGATAATATAGGACTATTAGATGTTCTGTCAGCTAACTGTTGAGTTGTTCCTTTTAACTAACGAGCCGTGTACCACCGGCAGCCGTCTCCATAGGGCAGATCGAGGCAGCTGATCAAGGGATCCGGAGAGCAGAGATCACATTAATGAATTGTAAATTAATTAGGTCTATTTGTCACTGCAACAAAGATGCCGTGGGACTACACAGAACGTGTACTTGTTGATTCTGGTAGCTGCAGCTGTGGGGGTATCAGATTTCCCTGGAGTGTCCGTGAGGCGCGCGGCAGGCTGAGAAAAGAGCAAGCGTCTGGTGGCCGCGGCTCAGACAGACACAGCCTGTTGACCTTTGAGCCAGTTGCTGATCCTGCGGGTGGCGGCGTGAGGGTAAATACTGGTGACGTGCCTGTCACCTGGGGGGAGAACTGCTCCGTATAGTTTCGGGGGAGGGAATCTGTCATATATTCACCGGGGGCCAGATTGGGTGGTCCACGGCCTCTACTGAAGGGCATTTCCATTTAGCTGTGTTAGTGGAAGCTTAATGAACTAAATGCCATTGCACAAGAAAAAAAAAAAAAAAAAAAAAAGCAGTTCCCACATATATTTCCTCATTTATCATAGCTGCTGAGACGTTAGCAAATACTGCTGAGAGTGCCGTGGTCATCGGGGACCCCTAAATCGATGTGGTTTATATTAGCTTTGAATCATATAGCTTAATATAATGTATATAATACCAAAGGAATCGATTACTGTGACAAACCTGCAGAATTTACGCTCTGGGCTTGCTGCTCTCTGGAGCCGTTTAGTCCCTTCTAGAACATTGTTTTGTGTTCTCCTCTTGCCTACAGGAGTTTCCTCCAGGTGCTCCGATTTCCTCCATAAAGACAAAAGCATCCACTGAGGTTCATTGGTGACTCCGAATTGTACATAACGTGTGATGGTTGTCTGTCTCTATGTGTCAGCCCAGCGATTGACAGGCAACCAATCCAGAGTGGACCAATCCTCTCGGTCAATGTCAGCTGGGATTGGCTCGGCCTCCCCCGCGACCCTGGATGGCAGGATAAGTGGTGCAGCAAATGAATGGCTGGTTGGGACAAATTGTGTCCCCGTCCGGAGGCAGCAGGCAACTCCAGCAAGCAAGCTCTAATATACCGACTCTATTCAGAGAACAATAAACTGCAGACGCTCCCTGCTGAAGACGACCGGTGCAAGACAAGTTCATATTCCACAATCAATCTGCTTCTATCAGGTCTGAGACACTCGTGAATCGGTGAGTTGAAGACCACCATGGCTGACAGAGACAAAAAAAACAGAGGTGTCACTCTGACCTCCACAGATAAATGCATGATTCAAACTCACAAGATCAATTCTGTTCTTCTGGTCTTTCCACTGCGGGAATGTTTCCAGCACTGCGACGACGCTACTCAGGAACCGAAAGGGATCAATAGAAAATAAAAGGCTGACAGAGATTTATGGCGGAGGTCCACCGTCTGAAGAACAGATGAGTTAAGGGCAAGTAAGAAATGTTTACCTTTTGTTCCCGGATGTGATCAATACGTGAGAAATATATATAAGTGGTCGGTGACAATATAATTGTATTGTGGCGATTTTCTACTGCAAAGCAAAAAGCCCCAATTACTCTTGTCCCAGTGGAAATGGATCGTTGTAATTTCAGGTTCGGAGGTTACAACGGTCGGATGGGTGATTCTAATGGTGGGATTTTTTATTACTCTATAGATAAAGCTCAGATACAATTCAGCTGATGTCATCTTGATAAAGAAGACGAGGAAATCCAGTTTAAAGAGGTAAACAGTTTGTGTTAAAGGCACAATGTGGGTGTAGCGTGTATCAAGATTCAGCTTCGCTGCTGCTGTACTGCTGATATAAAAGCAGATGACCTCGCCCTTGGGGGAGATATTCCTCATAATAAGGGGCCAGTCGACGGATGAATGGATAGAAGCCATGAGATTTTCACATTCGCTCCACACAGACACTGATAAAGGGATGTTGAAGCGCTAGAAGTATCTTGAGAACTATGTGTAATGTAATCATAGTGGACTGGACTGTTTTGTTTCGCTCTCGCAGCCTCTCGCAGCGTCTCTTCAGCCACTGATGCTCTCAGCGATAAAACCCTCTGAAGTCGGCTGCACACGATCTGCTCAGCGCCACACGGGAGACCAGCACAGTTTTCCATTAGCTGGTGAAGACAGTCAAACATCCCAGTCAGACCCTCTGATGTTGTGTGAGACCAAGACGAGAATATTTGCACCATCCAGCAGGAACTTCCTGCAAACCGGTGCACTATATCAACGTAGAGGCTGATGATACGTCGGTGGTGAGTTCAGGTTCCCCAAGTGGCCGAAACCTTAAAAAAAGCTTTAAAATCTTTAAAGCATTCAGTGTATTTACATTGTTTTAATTCCCTCTCTTCATTGTGGTTTCTGGATTACAGTCCAGCATCCCTCTGCTGGATTCAATCTGTCTACCTATACAGGGGAATCATTGATTTCTCTTTCGCCGCCTCAGTCGGGATTTAAGGCGGTAACATCTCAACGTAACAAGTTAGTTTCTCAAGTCACCAATCTAAACGTGAACCTGCAAATCTCTTTTCCTGACATGCTCGATGACTAAAACTCCTGTTCAGCCGCATACTGAGAAACCACTGAGGGCGTAAACATGCCAGAGATTTTTAAAAGGTCTTTTCTATTCAAGGGCGATTTCAAGGTGGAACTAAATGAATGATGATGATAACATCCCCGGTCACCCCTTCCCCGTTTTTTGTGAAATATTTCAGCCCTATCTAATGTATTTTTGATTCCCCGGTATCAGCCGTGACTGAGGGCTCTCCAGTCACTACTGTCCGGTTCGCTCTGTATTCTCAGCCCGCGATGAAATCAAATATTCACTTCAATTTCGCTGCCTTTACAAGGGTGCTTCAATTTTTATGATTTTTATTACTCTGTGTGATGAGAAAGGCATATTATTCTTTATTAATATTTAAACAGCCGTGCTTATTATTTTTCATGATTCTCTCTCACAAAAAAAAAAAACATGCTCATATGCGGAATGCATTATTTTAGGAATTATTATCCCCCCGAGCTGAGCAAGTAGACGGTACTGCTGGTGCAGTAATGACCATGTGGATGAAATAAAACCCATTCTGACAATTGTCTTATACACAGCTGCAATGATTCAGCGCTGCACTACATAACATAACAACTTCTTGTGCCCCCTCTTTACGTCAGGATCCCCTCGGTTTGTCTTCGGTCCTGCAGGAATCCTGATCAAAGAATTTGAATGCATCATGCTGCAGTCTGTGGGCCCTTCTCCTCCTGGGAGAGTCACAGCCTGATTGGATTTTCCACTTTCAGGAGCAATCCTCCGTAATGTCACTGACACCTCACTAAACCAACACTGTCATAGTCTGTTATCTGGTTCAATATTCTCCTGTTGGCATTTTTTCCTGTCTGTGAGGAGCACAAGGGCACACCGAGAAAACGGAATAAGCGGGGCAATATTTCCCTGTGTTATTTCCATCCGGCAAATAAAAAAAAAATGGTGTTCCGTAACGTTAACAGACATACAAAGCAGCCTCTCCCTGCAGGGAGTAGCAGCATTTTGACACAGGCGGCGTACGAGCCACCACATCAAACCGCCGGCGCTATAACCGCGACATCGAGTCATCAATTATGCTCATAGACTAAACATGCAGGCGTATTGGCTGTCATGTGAGCGCTCAGTCATTTCAGTTAGCTCCTCTCTTCTATATCAGTGTACGACACGCGGTGTTTGCATGCAGGAACATAAATCATATAATAGACAGACCATACTGTCTTGAGATAAAAATAGTCGCCCTCGTGCATTTATTCACCTGAAATGTGCTGCAAAGCTTAAGTAGTAGATGAAAGCTTTGCTCGAGATTAGTCAGAGCGGCCTGTCACTTGTGCTTATGTTACCTTATCACACACTCCCTCTCGGTTGGATTCATCATCATATTATATGAGTATCTGAACCCCTTAAAATAACAATATTGGATCCAGCTATCTCAGAGGCAACGCTTCATTTATGGAGGCCGAAATTTAAAGATGGAATTTTATGCTCTTGCTTACAAAATGTTTCTTCTCTCATGTCTACATGAGAGCATTGTGTTACATTTCCAAACTTTTGTTATCTCATCACTCAAGCTTTTAGCTTTAAGTTTATTAAAACTACTCTCATGATGTCAAAATGATCATGTGTTACAAAGAGACTGTATAAAAGATGGACGGAGCCTAAAAACTGTTTTTCCAGTGACCAGTAGGGGGCGACCTTATTGGTTGCGATTTTAGAAAATACTCAATTTCTCACTCGATTTATTACCTCAGTTCATATTTTCATAGTGAGTTTTGGGTCTTAAATATGAATTTGGAAAGAATATTTTAATTTGAAGTAGGGTAAACATCAGGTTGTGGCTACATTGTCACATAAGTCCTCCCGAACTCCATACTTTGCCCAAATTTAAAAAAAAAAACAAACACCTCAGCTTAAAGAAAGTAGTCCCAAACCAGTGGGTGAAGACGACACTCCCAGCAGAAGGCTGGCTGCTTTAATCCACAGTGTCTTGTTTTTCTTTTCTGCACACATTATCCCCGCTATCGCCTAATCCAGATTTTTTATGTTCAGAATTGGAACATCTGAGGCTTCGGTCAAAGCGCCGAACCTGTAGAGAATTATCATCCAACTGTGCGGCTCTCCTTTGTGTGGACTCACTCCCACCGCTCTCGTAGTGTAATTTATGACCCGAGCCGACAGCTGCTTTCATAGAAAAACCTCTGAAATCCAGTGTACACTACCTGCTCGGCATCAAATGGCAAATAGTATAGTTAGCAACCATCTGGTGAACATATTGGAGCATTTAAGCAGCTTAAGATCCAGATATTTCCCCCAGGAGTCCACAGACACCAAAACAAGCTAAAGGAGAGTGAATATTGAAATTAGGTTTAACCAGGTGGACGGGAACGTGACACCGAGTGAATGCTAATGTAACTGCAAGATGTGTAGCAAATGATTCTGAAACATTTGCACGAAATTTGTTTCGTTAAGTTCTAGTGCTATGAGATCGTCATGTGGTTTGATTCCTGCAGATTAAACCCAATGCCTTAAGATATTTTATCATTCCTGATTCTGATAAAGTGGGAAAAGCAGTAAAAATTCTTGATAACTAATAAAATATTCCTCCACTCCCACTCGCTAATCACCGGTCCTCCTCTAAAACACTTTGAAAACCTCTCACTTGAAAGGAATGCCAGTGTTGTGGTTACAATCCAGACAGGATTACGGCAGCAGCAGCGCTGTCCTCAGAGACAGGCAATTGATTGACACTTAAATGGTCAGGTTGCAGGGGTCAGGGTGATGCATACCTCATACGGTTTCCTTTAACTGCATGCAAAGAGTGTTTTTTAACCGAGGTTGCCTTTGCTTTGAGTACTCACATAGGAACAAAAACCATTCTACTGTAAAGGAATGTCCTCTTTTCACACTCTATTGCATATTTCAAGGGTGTGTGTTTTGCCTCCCTAACACAGCGCTGCTCCGACTTTCTGTACAAAACAGCCTGTTCCCATGTGCAGTCATATCAAGGCTTGCACAGGACAGCAATGTTTGAACAACCTAATCCTCAGCCTTCATTTTGCCCAAACTTCAATAGCCACCGCTGTTGCCACTTCCCCCCTCAATGACTACCTCTGCAATGTTTTGCACACAAGCCTAAAGAGGCACCGGGCTGCAAGGAACATTTGTTAGACCTTCAAAGGAGAGCCGAACCTGCTTGATGATAAAACACTGTTTCGACCCATCTCTTTGAAGAATGTTACAGAACATGAACTGCACTGAAAGCTCGAGCACACAGTCAGTAAGATGTACAAGCTCTTTCTGTCTCAACACACACACACACACAAATGGAGATACTTACAAAATGACACAGGGAAAAGATGGATGGCGGGAGCGAGTACAGTCCATTTCGCAGCAACCTTCAGATCAATCCGAAAAAGGACAGGGCAGGGTTTCGCCCTATCAGTGTAGCGGAGTCTGTTGACCTTTTTAAATGAGTGAACGATACGCTAAGGTAAAGTAAACAGTGGTTTGCTTGCAGCATCAAGGCAAGGCCGTATCGATCCCTGTTCTCGGAGAAGGTCATGCACTTGAGAGGTGATTGTTATTAGATAAGCAAAAAAACAAACAGTGAACTTTTCAGTTTTGCGAGTACAAAGGCAGAAAATGACATTTAATTGTGTCGGCTGAGTTTTACCTCAGTATTCAATTCATGGGCATTTTTTTTTGTGTAATGCACAGCAGCTTAGTTTGTCTTTGGGTGGACATCTGTGCTGAATCAGCAGTAGACTTGTGTGAGTGTGTATGTGTGTGTGTGTGTGTGTGTGGCAGATCATTAGCTAACGAGGGCCAGTAATGTCTGCTAAATAGCTAATAACTGCAGACTGAGGGGATGGAGCCAGATTGTGAATGCACTTTCAGCAGGTTTTAATGCTGTTTATTTTTTTTTACCTATACGCCAATTTCCACCCGTGTGTGTTTGTTTATAATGCAAAAACTACCAGGCCAATTTACATGAAACTTGGTGGAGGAGTAAAGGACGACCCGAGGAAGCAGCCATTAAAATTTGGAGCAGATCGGTTCACATTACAAAAAGTATTTTTTTAATTTGCATTGGTATGCGCTCTTCAGAGTGCCCTTCCGCTTCTCTTTTTAATGATCGGGTCAATGTAGCTACGTGTATACATCAAATAACCAAATATACAAAACACGGAGAACACATTTGGATTTAATCCAATTTGAATCCAATCAACTTAGCCTCCCAAAAACAAATTTAATTTCTAACATGGTAATTGTGCCCATTATAGTTCCATTAGGCAGACATTCCGTGCGATGTAACGAGGTGCGTTTGCTTTGACTGACAGACGCCTCCGACTGTTGCAGTCAGCTGTGGGGCTTGTTGCTTTGCTTATCCCCTTTTCCAAGTTAGAAATTATCAGTTAATTGTTTAACAGCCACCAAGATGACAGGGAACAGACTCCATATTTTAAAAACGACACCATTTCCAGGTGAAAACACAGGTGCAACATCTGTATCCTAATGTATTTAATCACAAATATGATGCCAGATGAGACCCGCTGTCCCTCACAAATGGTTGAAATAAACAAACTGGAGCTATATCAAACCACACGGGTAGCCTTTATCTAAATCATAAGATTCCCTCTGCATATCTGAATACGCATTAAACCCATGAAGCCACATGGCTAGTTGAAGAGGTTCCCCACCCGTTATCAGTTAATAGCATCACGTGTGCAAACGCCTGATCTTCTACATCCTAATAGATTAAATATAAAGGCAGCGATATTGTTTCATTTCAAATGTTACATAACAAACCTTTACAAGGTTGAAACAGGATTACACGAGGATGCAACTGTTTGGCTGCTTGTCTCTTGACTCTCATCTCTTCATGCTGAGAGAGAAAGAAGCCCATCAAACATTGATGGATGCCACTCTCCGCCTGCTGCTCCGCTACTTTGCATCTCCGCCCTGGCACTGATTTCCAGCTCTGAGGTCTTGCAGCGGGGACTTACACATGCAAATACTCGTCAATTAAATTCAGTATCTCAGAGTTAGGTTATTTATTTATAGTGTTTTTTTGTGAAAGCACGGAACAGCTTCACAAATGGAAACATATTGTAGTATCACTATGACAATGCTGTTAGAGCCACCAGGACAGCCCTCACTGATCGTATCCTGAGGGCAGATTATTTGCCAAAGAGGCACTTCACTATTTTCCTCCTGCGAGTCAGTGACGAGTCTCACAATGTCAGTTTCATGGACATAATTCGTCATTATAAGAGTTTCCACAGACAATATTTCTGATCGATACTCTGAATCAACAGCATACTACATGCTGAATATCCACTAAATTGACATTTAATCAAAATGGATGACCACAGGGGCACTTTTACTATTTTATTTCACTCCATCACCGACCAATTAATCAGCAATTTTCTTCCCAGTTTCTAAAAGTCTACTGCCAATTTCCCGGCTTAAATGACAAAAGTTGATGGCGGAGTTGAACTCAGCTCATTATCATAAGTGTTGAAAACTCTGTATTCAGCATAAAAAAAAGTAGTAAAGTTATTGAGATGTGAATTTTGAATCACTTCCCTGATTCAAAGTCTTTCTGTTCATTTCACAGAGTCACTGGCTACGGGGTTCATTCACTTCTTCCCATCAGGCGAAGGGATTGTCCCGGCATTCACATCACATCAGTGCGTTCGAATGTCAGAACATGTGAGAGTTAAAAGCTCTTCAGTTTGTACATCAGTAAGCGAACTCGCCATATATACTGAACTGATTCAGACTGCCTTTAGAGGTCCACTCAGTTTGATGCTGGCTCAAGACATTATGATCAGCTTGGTAAAGAGTCGTAGTCAAGACCCCCTAAACCGACCAAGTCAAGATCATATGGTAATATCGGTATGTAGTATTGTTTAGAGGCTACTTTACAGAGAAACATACCACTTATTGATTCTACTTTCAAACTGTACCCTTCAAAATACAAAAGAAAAGGATTCCTAAGTTCACTGAACCTGCTACCATGAAAACAACACCAAAAAATAAAGTTGTTTGCTGATGATATGCTCCTCTTTCTTCCGAGTAGTTGGTTAGCTAATTAGCTCTAAATGCTAATGTCTGCAGCTTTCTGTACTCCCATGGACCCAGCTTCTTTGGCACTACTATCCACAGAAAACTTGGCAGGCGAGCTGTGTCTAGTTGAGGTTGCTAAGCCATGTTTGGACAGTTAATGTTCAGGTGAAGGATTCAGCGACTGGTCAGCAAAAATTAACAGCAACTGGGGATTCTCAGATTTGAGCAACAAGACACCGACAGTTACACAGGAATAATAGCCGCTGCCGTGTAAAAGGATACAGCGGGAACATGCTGGCTGGTGTCTGTTTACAGCAGATGTGATTACGCAGAATATTGTCTTTAGGCTTGGACCAAGCACCCATCCTCTGCTGCGATTACGCCAAGGACAGACACACATTATTTCAGCACTTAGTCACACAAACGCTCTCTGTTTTGTGTACAAGATGGGGAGAAAGAAAGAAGAGAATGAGGGAAACTTTGGTCCTTTATAGTCCTTTTTATTCAATCCCAGGAGTGATTTAACATTCCCCAGATCTGAGGATTAGGAAGCAGCACGAAGGCCTCTGGGCATTCCCTAAGCTGTCTAAATCTGAGAAGCGATATGGCTGCTATTAGATAAGCAAATGTGTCTGTAAATACATAATACATGACTGCAAGAAGACTATGATTGGCTCATTTTTTTGTACAAAGAATGCACTGAAGAGCGAGGCAGTGTCTTGTGGAGCCTGAATAAATTTACACTGTGAAGTACTTAATGCTTTCTGTTATTTGCAATTTAGTATCACCAGTTTGTTCGAGACTATGTGGGCTCAGTGAGATTAAAAGGCAACATCCTCCTCGGGGGTTCAAAGCACTCCCCATCCTCTATGTCACTGTATTAACTTGCTGCAAAGGAAAACACAGCATTGAATGTGTGTTGTTTTGAGTGGCTTGACATGTGAAACTGTCCTTGTAAAGCAAAAATGTTTCTGACCACGGCATCTGTTTCTTGCTGATATGTACAAATTTACAAATTCTAGAGCAACAGGAAATTATCTGGGCTCCCGTGGCGGCGAGATGAGTAATGTGTGTTAACATGAAGTGGCGCACAGCATCATTTAAATGTGCAACAACAAGACGATGAGGGTTTCTCTCCATACACGAGCCTCCATTACAAGGCTTTGCTAATCCATCCATGCAAATCCACGACCAAAATGTGCCTTTTGTGTATAATCCCGACACAATTTCTGTGGGATTAGGATTTAGCAAGGGGGGGGGGGAAGACTGGTGGAGTACAGTACATCAAAAAATATCAGTCAGTGTGTAGTGTTCAATTTGTTGTTTATCCCCCCGCTGTTTTTATAATTTACATCAAAGGGCTCAAAAAAGAGAAAGCTACAGGGGAAAAATGTTTCAAGACGTTCTGTGTGCTGACGTGCTGGTGATATGTGACGCACGTGCACCGATATACAGTAAAACCAGGGTGAGTCAGCATGGAAAAGCAGATTAAACCACTTTATCCTTTCGTATAACAATGTATTCTACTTCACCAGTAGACTGAGATGCACATGGTCAGCAGTCTTGATGCGTTCACCACCGTCTCTTCCCGGATTCGATCTCCCAGAGGCTGCTGCTATTCTACGAGCCGGACGCTCAACAAACCAGAGTCCAGACTCTCTGGAGGAGCCAGTCTGAAGTATGAACAGGCTCTTAGCTGCAGCTTCTGTCTTATTTCATAATAACAAATAAAGCTACTGTTACATGGAATCTAACATAATAGTCTGATATTAGATATCAGGAGCATCTGCGGTTTCTGCATTTAGATTCATGTCAGATTTGCATCACTTTTTCTTCTTCACAATTACAGAAAATTCAATAAATCAAACATCAAAAAAACCTAAAATCAGCCTCAGTGCTCTTCCTTTCATTTGCCTGACTGGATGGATTTTCTTCTCTGAATAAGACGACTGTGAACCACTTGAGGACGTCTCGTTGGATCGCTATCTGATTGGGCTCAAGAACCTCAAAGGGCTTCAAATTGCATCACAGTCTAATGTTTCATTTTCTAAGCAAGAAAAAGGGGTACTAAGATAAGACATGCACGCACAGAGAGGTGGACGAGCACATTTAAGAATGAAGCAACATTAACCAGATGCTCCAGATATATCTTTGTGTATCCTTTTGTCAGGTTTTTTTTCTAGATAATTGCAGAAGCTTCTACAACCAAGAAGCTTTACTAAAATAATCTCTTGGTTTGCTGGAGGCGGGAGGAGACTTTATATTTGGAGCACAGCGGTTCGTCTCGAGCTACAGGGGAAATGTCAATTGTTCATTATTTCCATACACACTCGACTCGCAGCACCACAATAAAAAAAGAGACAGAATAAAGCTTAATTATGAAAACCTAAAATATCAGTGCGTTTCGCTGTGTGATATTACCCTTGCAGGGATGTTCTCTTTCTGCACCGAGGGTCATGTTTTGAACAGTGTACGGTCAGTGTCTCTACCTCAGGACGCCTCAGCAGGGTGGATATTGAATTATTCTAATCTAATCCTTTTTACAGTTAAGTTCTGCCCGAGGATTCGGAGTGTGCAAAGATTCGGTGGAAGCAGAAACAGATACCTAGGTGCTCTAATGCTGCAGGCACACTACAAATCATCTGTATCTTCTCCTGATCTCTATCCAGTTTCAAGTTGCAGGAGGAACCTACGGCTTAAGACATTAGTCACAGGGAAAAAAGGGGAAGTAACTCACTCAGCATGCCAGTCGGTGTTTGTTCTCGACATCACTTAGCAGCGTGAGGACAATCCGTAATGGATAAGTATGATCTTAAGAGGAGCCTTTTGTGCATGCTGCATACACGCGGTCATAATGTAACACTTCACTCAAGCATAGCACAGGATGCAAGGACATAGCTGATGAGTCACTCATCAAGCTCTGTTAACAAATACCCTTCTGGATGCAAGATGTTAGTCCTCGCAGCCTCCGGATTTCGAGTTCACACCCTCCGTGTAGCTGCTCTAACTTACAGGGCTGAAGATGTTGTCCAATGCAAACGCCACACATCCATAAGGTCCATGTGGCACCAGGAGCTGACCCCCAGCATCCAGGAGAGCAAACACTCTGCGAGATCAAAGCAGCGCAACCAGCCCCGGGCGTCACCTGACCTGAATTCAATTAAAGCTTTACAGGCAGATCAGAGAAGAGGCTAACGGAGAGAAAAGCTGTTTCAGATACCCAACATTGTCTAGGAACAAAACTGAGGAAGGAGAAAGCGGATGACAGCGATGAAACATTGCACACTTACTCTCTGACACACATGGTCAATATTTCTCTCCCTCTCTCTCTCTCTCTTGGACACACATGTGCACACATTCCAAGCCCTTAGGTCTGGTTCATTTACACAGCCTGTGGGCAAATGCGACTTTAATGAGCCGCTGCTGAGTGGACATTAGGCAGAGATTCTCACGGTGGACAGCCGAATCAAACAGCCCTGCTCCGGCAGTTTTTTGGCAGCCACATCGCACCAGGGTGTCGAATTTAGTTGTTGACCACATGTTTCAGGGGGTTGAGTGAAGACATTTCCCCGATTCTCAAGTGCACTCACTGATCAATATTAAAACTAACTGCTGGTGTCATAAAGGGCACAGGAACGCAAATTATTGCAAGCCTGAGTAGAAAATGATCTGATAGAAATCAGATTTTGCATTTTGGACAGAATAAACAGCTACTGCATGCAAGGAATGAGAGAGGAATCCATGACGTCAGAGCCATTCCCCAAGCTGGAGGTGTCAGATCCTGGGAGCCTTCAAGGGCATCTGATATGCTTCCACGTTTATCATTTTCTATTCCAAAAGCAATTTAAAACACTTATACTACCATTTAAATGGTGGTAATTCCAGAGGTGCATCATACAGTGAATGAGAAGGAGACTATATCCACCACGCACACACATCACGTTGCCATTGATTTACTGCACTAAGTGGGTTAATCTGAGTGACACGTAATCAGATAAACCGAATGCAGAAACAAAAACATGCAGGTTAACAGGCTAATCACATATATCACTTTCCCCACCAGCTGTAGATGAGACTTCCTTTCACTCCGCCCCCTCCACAGCCTGCACCAACTCACACTGTAGGCAAGACAACCACAACTTTCGCATGTCATCACTATTTTCCGTTTGTCTTCTCGCGCGCTCCCACCAGGATTGCGATGTTTCCGATATCACCTAAAGGCAGCGGGAGTGTGCAGCTGCACCTGAACCGGGGTGGAGAGGAGGATCGAGGCAGCTCCACTGCAACAGAGCGCTATGTGTGAGCAGTTTGAGGCTGTTGGAACAGGAGGCTCTGAAACTGTGAGTGGCTGAGGAGGAGTACAGACACCAAACAGGAACCTCCTGCGAGATGGTCGCAAAATATTCACCAGAAAACTGTCAGGATTTATATGAAGTGAAGTTTGGAGCGGCAGCCGGCACTCGTCTAGTTGGTGTGGTGAGTCTATTTCAGTAAAATTAGTAGATAAACACTCGCGGAATTTATTTGCAAAGGGGGGGTTTAAAACTTTATGTTAAACTGGGAGCATTTTTGGGAAGGCGTTAAAGTGTGTCTTTGAGGCTTGCCAAAGCAAATGAAAGAAATACGCACGCATGGACGCTCAAGCGCGCGCACGCACACACGCGCGCACACACACATAGCAATAAGTTGACAAGTTGTCAGGCTGCATGCAGCACAAGCTTTCCGGGCAAGAGCAGTGAGACAGCGCCATCAATCGCATAGCAGCCACACTCCTGTACGCCTGTAGAGGGGAGGTGGAGCAGCTCTGGTCTGAAGAAGCAGTCAGGATGACGGTGTAAGAAGAGGAGCTGATGGGATCAGCGTCTTCATGGAGAATGTACCTCCGCCGTCAATCAGTCACGATGCCCTCATGTCAAAAGACACTTTCAGCCAGGTCATTCAAAACAAACCTTGCACGAATTATGAAAATAGGATAATTCCAGGTGTGTAATATTGCCAGCCTATTTGCATCTGGGGGTCATCAGGGATGGCCCCGAACTGCTATTTGCTGCGAATTAATTTGCAATATAGACCTTCTACACCCTTTTAAGCTGACAACCAAATTACGATGTGAATTCACGGGTCACTGTTCCGGACAGGGGGATGAATTGCTGTGTAATTGAAATTATTTAAGTTTGCTTGGCATCAGCTGGAGGTCAAACGCAACTCCTTTTGTTGACAGCACGTAAGTGGTTTGGGCTGCAAACTGGATTGAGGTTAGTCCCATTAAGGAAGGACAAGGGTTCTGCCCTTTGTAAGGATATATCACTTGCAATACCTTGACCTCCAAAACGAATCTATTGTAGGATATAAAAATGACAAAATGTACATACAAATGTATGAAAGTGCTTAAACAATTTACAATGTTGCATTTATTGTATTAATTACAAGAATATGAATTTAATACAAAATATAAAAACTGTGGAGGCACAAGGGTTTCTTAGTTTTTTTATTGCAGCTAAACGTGAAGCTATGAAGTTTTTATCTAACAGCGGTTTTTTTGGGATTATTTCTGAGTGATACGGTGGAGCCGCTATCATGGTCTTGGGTTCCGGTAAGTAGATCCGGACGTGCGCAGCGCGGAGAGATACCGGGCAGGCAGATCCCGTGTGTGGGAGAGAAAGGGAAACAGTGAGGGTGAAGAGAGAGCGAGAGAGAGAGAGAGAGAGAGAGAGAGAGAGAGAGAGAGTCTGCCTGGTTGGTGGCAGATGGACTAGCGGAGAGGAGAGAGGTCCGCATATTACCATGCCGAGATTTGGACTACACAAACTATATGCAAAACCCCCCAAACTACGAGAGTAATACTTGAAGAGGTATGTGAAGCGGTTATTTGTGAGCTTTTCTGTCTGAATTCAGCGTCGGTTATCGTTCGGCATCTCTGTGGAAAAGTTGAGCTCGGTTCGGTCGCCTATTGTGGGGCTGTGAAAGCGCCTCTACCTCTTCGGCGAAGTTGAGACTCACCGAAACTAAAGCGTTAATGTCGTTTGTTATAACACGGTGTTTTATGAATGTGCACGTCCCCCTTTTTTTAAAAGTAGTTCTCCGTTTTTCTGCGCTGTGTTTGAAATGAATATGGTGTCTTTTCTGGGATTTTTTCCCCCCTCAACGCTCGGCTGCCACCGTCTCATGAGGTGCTTCAGATGGGGGGATGGGGCTGCAGTTGAAATAGTCTGGAAGCACCAAACTTATTTTCTTGGAACTTTTTTTCATTAGTAGAACAAAGAAAATCGACACTGATAATGACGTGTAAAGAAACGGAATTAAGACAAAAGCTTCGTGTTTGATTTCTAAACCAGCCACAGGTTTTACTTTTATCCAGGATTTTTTTTTTTTACAATGGTCGCCCACAAGCAGATGGTCCTTTTGTACCTGCAGTGATTTCGGATATAAGGTGATTTGAGCTTGAATCTCTGTCACTCATTAACCCCGCATAAAGCATTAATTACTAAACTCTGGTCGGTTCCTTTTGGCTCACCGACAGTAAAGAATGTGGTTGATACTCAGGGCTCCTGCAGACATAGCAACGTCTCTCCTTTATTTGTCTTTGTACTGGACACCCACACGGAGCCTGGTGTCGTAAAGAAGCGGTTGTAAACGAATGAATCTGCAATTTTATGACAGTTTTACAGTCAATCCGCTCTGTGGTTTTTAATCTGGATTGTATAAGTAGGTTGACCATGGCTGATATATCTCTATATCTTCTGGGAGAGAAGTCAAATGTCGTTTCAAGTTATTGCATTGATACTTGTACAGTCATGCGTACAATAACCAGATTTGGAGTTTCTATAGCGGGTTGCCAGAGATGATTGACTTCCCATAGATCCAAGGGCTCAGTATGCAAAATATTTTCGCATCCACAGGAAAATAAAACATCCACAGGGTCTCGTGCTCTTTGTCTGATGTTTGGATAAGTGAGCCTCCGCTAATAAGAAGTGCACATAGCTGGCATCCTGCAGACATTGGGAGCAGTGTGGGCTTAGATCTTGTCACCTGACTGACTGCTCTGCTTCTGCTTCATCTTATTGCCACACGGAACCTATTTGGCCATTTATCAGCCCCCGCCATCACTTGTCATGACATTTAAAAGGAGTCTGGGAAAGTCCACAGTGACGAAAGAAACAGCAGAGTTTATACTAAGATGAAAGTGATAGTGACCTAATTTGCCTAGCAGCTCCGTTAAATTGAATTAATTGTAATTACAGTTAATTGTTTCCTCAAACGCAGTCTGCTTAACGATATTGTCGGCAACGAATAATAATCATGATCATTGTGTTCTCTTCCAGGTGGTTCTGTGAAGATCACGGTACGATAATGGGGAAGCACTTGGTTTCAATGCTGGTGCTGCTCATCTGCGGCTGCACAGGGAACCAAAGGATGGTGGGGGCCAACTCCTTGCAATTCACCCACTCTGTTTACAATACCACCATATACGAGAACTCTGCTGCTAAGACTTATTTAGAGAGTCACACCAAGATGGGGATCTACATCCAAGACCCCGCCTGGGACATACGGTACAAGATCGTCTCTGGAGATAATGAGAACTTATTCAAAGCAGAGGACTACCTGCTTGGGGATTTTAGTTTTTTGCGAATAAGGACCAAAGGAGGCAGCACCGCCATTCTGAACCGGGAGGTTAAAGACCACTACATGCTGACTGTCAAAGCGTCGGAGAGGGGCACCGATTTGGAGGGTCGCGCCAGTGTTAAGGTGCAGGTGCTCGATACCAATGATCTGAGGCCTCTCTTCTCCCCGACCTCCTACAGCATCTCTTTGCCGGAGAACACGGCCATACGCACCAGTGTCGCCAAGGTGACGGCGACAGATGCAGACATCGGTACAAACGGGGAATACTACTATAGTTTTAGAGAGTTGACGGACATGTTTGCAGTACATCCCACGAGCGGCGTGGTGACGTTAACCGGCAAGCTCGACTACTCTGAGACGAAGCTGTACGAGTTGGAGATCCTGGCGGTGGACAGAGGGATGAAGCTGTATGGCAGCAGCGGCTTCAGTAGCATGGCCAAACTCACGGTGAGGGTGGAGCAGGCCAATGAGAATGCACCTGTGATTACAGCAGTGACACTGGCGCCATCTGATGCGGACCATGACCCCACCTACGCTATTGTGACAGTGGAGGACAATGACCACGGACCAAATGGAGAGATAGCGTCATTGAGTATTGTCGCTGGGGACCCCCTTCAGCAGTTCAAGGCTGTAAGAACCAGCCCTGGGAGCAAGGAGTATAAAATCAAATCTGTCAAAGATGTCGACTGGGACAGCCAGCCTTTTGGATACAACCTCACTCTGCAGGCGAAGGACAAAGGAAGCCCCCCTCAATTTTCATCCGCTAAATTGATACATGTCACTTCTGCACAGTTTAAAGTGGGCCCTACTGTATTTGAGAGGGCTGTTTACAGAGTCAATCTGAGTGAATTTGCCCCCCTTCATACACCTGTCACCATGGTAACAGCTTTGCCAAAGTATCCACAGCTAAAATACGCCTTCAGACACAAATCTGACAAGAACAGATTTACTATCAATCCAGATACCGGCTTAATCAGCACCGCAGGACCAATCAATGCGGATTCTGCCCCCCGATTTGAGCTCGACGTTACCACCGGTGACAAAAAAGCGGCAACAAAAGTGATCGTCGACGTGATTGATGTGAATAACAATGCACCTGAGTTCCAGCAGACGTCCTACAAGGACAGTGTTGATGAGAATTCACCCGTCGGGACCAGCGTGCTGACTGTTACAGCCACTGATCCAGACAGAGGCGAGAACGGCTACGTGACCTACAGCATTACCAATATGAACCCACAGCCGTTTGTCATTGATTACTTCACCGGTGTCATCAGTACGTCTGAGGTCCTAGATTATGAGCTCATGCCAAGGATTTACAATCTCAAAGTCAGGGCTTCGGATTGGGGATCTCCGTTCCGGAGAGAGGTGGAAGCATCAGTCACCATAACATTGAACAACCTGAATGATAATAAGCCCTTGTTTGAAAATATAGACTGCGAAGTCACCGTGCCAAGAGATCACGGTGTGGAAGAGCAGATAACAACGGTGTCTGCCATCGACGCTGATGAACTGCAGCTGGTACGGTACAACATTAAAGCTGGGAACGATCTTGATCTGTTTGAACTGAACCCAAACTCCGGGGTGCTCTCTCTGAAGCGCACGATGAGCGAGG
Source organism: Macroramphosus scolopax (assembly GCA_901007825.1). Taxonomy (NCBI): domain Eukaryota; kingdom Metazoa; phylum Chordata; class Actinopteri; order Syngnathiformes; family Centriscidae; genus Macroramphosus; species Macroramphosus scolopax. The sequence continues at coordinate 41,104 of CAAKHC010014044.1, read as the reverse complement.
GAGAGGCAGCTAAAATATCCTTCCATAGTTTACAAATCATCGCAACCGATGGGGAACAGGAGACTCAGCCGATGTTCATGAACATAACCGTCATCACGGCACGCAAGCCTGTCCAGTTGAAATGCGTCGAGACCGGCGTCGCCACCATGTTGGCGGAGAAGCTGCTTCACGGCAGCAAAATCCACACGCCGTCCGAGCCGGACGATCACTTCACGGACTTTCACTCGGTCAACAGGTACCCCCCACAGTTTGCAGATTCTTTCCCAAGTGTTATTAAGGTCAAAGAGGACCTTCCTGTCGGGGCCCGGGTTGCCCATCTGAGTGCCACAGACGCCGACAGCGGCTTCAACGGGAAACTAGTGTACGTTATTTCTGGAGGCGACACAGAGAGCCGCTTCTTAGTGGAAATGGAAACGGGATGGCTTTTGGTTTATTCTCCCCTCGACAGGGAAACAACGGACCATTACACGCTCAATGTCACAGTTTATGATCTCGGCATACCACAGAAATCCTCCTCACGTCTCCTGGATGTGAAGATTATAGACGCCAACGACAACAGCCCTCAATTTTTGCAAGATTCCTACTCTGTGGAAATAAGCGAGAGCACACCTGTTGGTACGGAAATTATCCAGGTGGACTCGACCGACAAGGACCAAGGGGATAATGGCGTTGTGAAGTATTCGATTTTGGGTGGCACCGATCATTTTGCAATCAACGAAGAGAGCGGTGTTGTGACTGTGACGAAGCCACTGGACCGTGAGCTCTATCCAGTTTACACCTTGAAGATCGCAGCGCGTGATCAGGCCGTGAATGAGCCCCAGCTCGTGTCCACAGTGCCGCTAAAGATCACGTTGGAAGATGTGAATGATAACCCACCTAAATTTATTCCTCCTAATTACCGCGTGAAGGTTCGGGAAGACCTTCCTCTCGGTACGGTCATTATGTGGCTAGAGGCTCATGACCCTGATATCGGACCTTCCAGCCAGGTGAGGTACAGCCTTACCGACAACGGAGACGGAAACTTCGAAGTTGACAAACTCAGCGGGGCCGTTCGGATCGTGCAGAACCTCGATTACGAGACAAAGCAGGTGTACAATCTGACGGCGAAAGCTAAAGACAAAGGGAAGCCTATATCCTTGTCATCCACCTGCTTCATCGAGGTGGATGTGGTGGACGTGAACGAGAATCTCTACAGGCCTTTGTTCCGGTCGTTTGTGGAGAAGGGATTTATAAAAGAGGACGCACTCCCTGGGACTTCCGTCATGACAGTAACAGCTGAAGATGAAGACAAAGGAAGAGACGGGGAGATTCGATACTCGATACGGGACGGATCCGGCCTGGGGATATTCAGCATTGACGAGGAAACTGGTAAGTTGCCTCCCTTTTTTTCTCAACCTCACTCAAGAGCCGTGTGAAGTCTGACAATCTGCGTGCATCAGCTTGATATTTGCTCACAAAGAAAGCTTAATAAAGTGAATGAATGCACTGACTGACTTGGGTGAAAGGTTATCCAGTCATGTGTGGAACAATGAGGTAAAGAAGTCCTCCAGGAGACGGGTAAGGTTACAGAGTTATAAAAGAAGGGGGGCAGAAGGAGCAGCTGTTTCTCAGACCTGTGTGGAAATTCTTGAGAAGTTTGCAGTGATTTCACCTCGTAGATACAAAGTCTTTGTTTTAAGGTTTTTTATAAAGCCGTATTTGTTCTTATGTTCTACTGATGCAACGATACGCTTTCAAGTTTTTGCGTTAAATCGCTGAAAATATGTTAAGACTTGCTCAGCTTCCCAGAATGATTTTAACAGCTGACTCAAATTAACTCAAAATAAGCAGTCTGGAATTCCAGGAGTTCCTTCCCCAAAACCCAGCAGTCACCTGATTTGGTTGGTTCAGACTTGGCCCGCTGCCCTCCTATTAAACCTGGTCACCACATTCTCTGCAGGCTTACTATGAGCTTTTCCCCTTTTTTTGAAATAAAACGTCTTTTAGCCGTGCACACATTTAACCTTTTCTGTGGTTTACATCTACAAGAGATGGAAATGCAGTTTATGAGTCTGGCTGTTGACTGTGTTGTGGAAGTGGTTTATATTTTTAGTTTAAACGATGCAGTTAAGAATCCAGTCCAATTCAATAGTTGTGAATTATTCATTCTGTTGACAGGAACCTTTTGGGAAATACATTCTCTTGTGTGGTAAATTTAGCAGGAGGAGATGAGCCCCTGTGAGTGATCCATCCTCCGGGGCTGTGTGTCAGCTGTGGTGTGTTTGTGATTGCTCCTGTGATAATTGGGCATCTGATTTATTTTTATGAACAGAGTTATCGGGGTATTTAAAGCCACTGGTGCATTCATGCAACAACCGCAGGCGGTCTTTTGATGCGTTTCTTCCAAATTTATGTGCTAAAATTAGACGTTTTGCAGGGACTGGTGTAGATTTGAGATTGACTGTAGGATGACGTCACTGGTCTTACTGGACGCACATGCATGGCCAGCGACTGGCATCCGTGTTCAGCTCGTAATCCCATGTAGGGTACAGATCCATGGAGCCTGGTCTGATCTTCTACTTAATCCCCCGATGCCTATATTAAGTGATTATCAGGAGGTACAATGATAGGATTGTCTTGGGTTGGGTCCTGTTATCATGGATTACATCTGAGGTCAGCAAACAACTAAATGCAGCCAAGGTGGTAATGCCCCTCCTAGGGTTTCACGAGATGACGGGTGCGGTTTGTTGCATTTGGAATATTATGCCTTTTAGAAAGGAAAATACAAGCATGAGCGGGTGACCACCCTGCTATATGCTCCGTGCTGCAGCTGCATGTTGTGAATGTTAACCAGAATGTTTTAAAACGGCTCAAAATTAGAAAAAGTGGTGCGAAGAAAAAATGGCCGGGAGCCACACACCTTTGGCTATACTGGGAACGAGTGCAGGAAGGCTGCAGAAGACTGGTCCTGTTTTACTGGTAATGCTAAAACCCTGCAGATGTGTTTAAGAGTACATCAGTCTCCTGTTGGCTCTTAATCTGAGTTTTATAGTGCTTTGTTTGTTCCGTCACACTTTAAATCACCGCTCTTTCAGTGTTCATTTGCATCTGCAATAACAAGAACAACAATCCTAATTTGTGGGTAACAATGTGTTGCAGCGGGAAGCGTTCGCCGGTGGTTGATGCAAGTAGACAACTGAGTGAATCTCGCAGAGTAATTGTATCTGAGGAAATCGGAACAAAGGAAGTAATTTAGAGCGGGCAAACAGGCCGTGCGCACAACCCACTTACATGACTGACGTCTCAAAACCGTCCACGAGACAAACAAGTTGTTTGTTTGTTTTTTTGAGACGTAGTAGTTAAATCTAAAACGTACCGTCTGCGATTGTTTATTGAATACCATCCTGTTCGCATCAATTTCAAGTGAAGAAACTCGTTTACGCAGGCCATGTGTTTCCCTTCAGATATTGTCGCCTTCCCGTCAGACCGCTCAGGGAGGCCGTGGAAACTGTTTGCCCAGAAATTCTTCCTGTAATTACCTCTAAATTGCACGAGTCTTTATTAAAAATGTGCATATTCGAATAGTTTTGGAAACCTATCCAGGCATATATGAAGGTTTCAATCACAGATTTGCATGCATTTGCATATAACAGAGCAGTGGGCTGTTGGTCCTGCCAGAGGTTTGCGCTCTGTGAGTGCCCTTTTAGTTAAAAGCTCTGTGGTCACTTTGTCTGTGACATTTGAGTTTAAATGTACTCTCATCAAAGCTTTTCCGGCCCGCTTCTAATGGTGTTGACTATGTTTGACATCCCTCTTTAATTAGAAATATGCTAATACTCAAGCAATGTTTGAGGGACCAAAAGAAAGATCTGCATGTCATAGTTTTCTAGATGTTCACTAACAGTTAGTTTGCTGTGCAGGTATCTTCCATTTTACTTGTGAGGGCTTGTACACCTTAGATGGGTAATTCCGGATGTCTGATTTCATATCACATCACATGCCACGGCCGACGATCAAGCAAAGTCTGAAATAAATAAGGAAACGCCTAAACTATCACCGCATGCAGCAGTATACAGGTGAATAAACCCACTAATGAGTCGTGGGTGAGGCAGTGCCAATGGAAATAGACCGGCAATGAAACAACGGTTATCCAGATAAACATCAAGCCACTCCTTAAAGTAAACTTGACTCACACGTACCTAATGTTAGGCAACTATATCAAAATAAAAAAAGGGGGCAAGGTTTTTAATTGCCGATGAGTAACAGTTTATGCATTTTCCACCGCCTGCGGCGACTAAGGTAGATCAGGAAGCTGAGCTGTGTTTGGTTTAAAAGCTCAGACAGTTGCGGGAATACAATCAAGTTAAATGTAAATGGCAGTGAGACCCTCACTGGTCTTTTTCAGCACTTAAATAAACCATTTCCTAACCTCACAGGTTTCAGGATGGAGTGAATTTTTTTTTGTGTGAAGACATGCATAGCTGACGGCTTGAGTGCAATGGAGAGTATGATGTGGATCTGAAATGTGCTCAAAGCAAGTTGTGATTTGCCTTGAATCCAAATAATCTAGTGTGCAAGGTGACACCGGAGTCGAGTGCGTTCCTTCCGGATGAAAAACAGATGCTGATTGTATAATGTATGCGTTGCCCTTTCTTGTTGAATAATGTATGCGTTGCCCTTTCACTTGAAGCTGTTTGCAGCCTGCGCCACGAAAAAAAAATATGTTCTGAACCCAAATGAAACACTTTGACGCATAATGACAAAGTCTGTCAGTGCGTTTTGTATTTCTACAACAAATGTCACTTCTGCACTTCTTTTTTCCACCGTCAATGAAGGATGTTGGCTGGCATTAGTTTAGGGCATTGAACAAAGTTAGCTTAGAAGCGGAATGCTTCCCCTCATAGCACCCCCCACCCCCCTCCACCCCGGTCGCTGACAGTGCCTATAAGTGCAAGATAAAAGTGGAACTGCAAAGTGGCACATGATTCCAAATAGTCTTTGCACGAGTGCTGTTACTGTGGCGACGGAACCAGGAATGTGCAGCGGGAGGAAGTTGATTGCAGGCTGCTAAATGAAACACGCTCCCCTGTTAATAGTATGTTGTTTTCTCAGTTCATTAAACCTTTTTAAGAAGCTCATTGCTATCTGGTCCAGAGGAAGTGTTTTAGTGTGTGTTTACACTTGTCACACTGCCCCCCCCCCCTTGATGCATGCAACGATATGCTAATGTACAGTAAGTATTATTAATCAGAATAAAGGCTTTCTTAGAAATAGTTTACGTTTAATTCGGTGCTGCAGACAGAAGTACAGCATTAAAGGTGCCCTACCAGAATTTTTAATTTATGTGTTTTATTTATAAAAATATTTTTGAAAAAAATCGCAATCTTAAGGAAATCCAAATCTGCCACAAAGATTCAAACTTCGTGGTTTCTTTCTTGGCACATGCTCCTCCCCCTCCACCAAATGTTATGTAAATCTGCTAAGTATTTTATATGCTAACATATAGAGATACCAAACCTATCACGTTACCTACCATGGCAGTACTAATATTCAGGTAAACATATGTAAATTAAAAGTTATTGTAGGTCTCACGCTTGTTAGTAAAGATACGTTATGAGAGTTGCCCTGGGTTCTGCCCCTCGGCAGGCTTCCGGAAGTTGGCCATGTACAAGAAAGTGGGTTTTTCGGAGGGTAACTAATAGAGGTGGGAGCTGGAGGCAGAGGAGGAATTGAGGATCTGCATTAGGTGACATTATAGGAAGCAAGTAGACTGCAGTCCCAGCAATATGAAGCTGGAAATAGCAATAATATGACCCCTTTACTCCGGTGATATTTCATAAACATTAGTCACCTCAGCAGAGACTGTCTCGGCTAAATTCCTGCAGAGATACAAGAGATACCGACATGCTTTTATTCCCTTATTCAAGTTTCAGAGAGTATTTCATGCGTTTTAAAGCCGTTTTCATGCAGTGTAACGCTTTACAACTGACAGCACAGACCACAAAGACACTAAGCTTCTAAAATATATTTGCTCTGTTAAACAATTAAAATTTAATTTGACACATCGTTTTATTTCATTGATTTCAAGAGGCGGTACTGATCCTCTCATCTAACAAAGAAGCGAATAAGAATATTTCCGAATTTGCAGAACTACTTTCATCTTTTGTCGCAGTTTTGAAGCTGAAAATAGTTTTGCATTAAAAACTTTTTTGAGACAGTGAGAGTGGTGATTTTTACCCATGCATTTCAATAGTAGACCTTACATGCATATAACAAAGTCGCCTGGAGAAACCAGGTTAATCAGGTAACCTTAGAAGTGTGGCTTACTTTTTTTTTTAACTGTATTAAAAGGAGATGCTGCCTCCAGACTTTTTTTTGGTTTTGTTTCTTTGTGCAGAGAGGCAGACAGATATCAAAGCTCCTCTTTTAAGTGCAAAACTGTGAATATCATCAATTGCAAAGTCAGTTACGTAAGTTCTTTTTTCGACTTTTACAGGTTACTTTTTGCTAGTTTCAGTTTTCCTTCGGCTTTTGATGGAAGTGTTTCCCCCTTTTATCATCCAGCCAGTCCACTGACACTTCAATCATCATAGATGTAAAAGGCAGATGAGAAACCTTGTTCATGTGATGATGGCTGATGAATAGGCTTTCACCAGTTACTTCAAGGGGGCCTTTTATGCATTTCTATATTCCCACAGCAACATTACAATGTCAAATACACATTGTGGACAAAGTTTAAACAAATTAGGAAACACTTGATTTTTCTACTTTTGTGTATCGGGTCGTCTCCTCCAGACAAGTTTGTCCAGAAAATACAGGGATGCCCCTCCGCAGGTTTCCGGAAGTAGGCCAATAGGACGAAAGTAGACTTTTAGAGAGGGGGGTCCTTAATGAGACAGGAGCTAAACACTTTCTTTCAGCCCCAGAAGATGAACCGAGATAAGGAAGGCAAAAAGGGACATATAAGACAATCTGAATCATGCAGAGCTCCTCTAGTTGTGTCCTAGAATAAAAGTCTACAGCTGGAAGGAAGCACGATATGCCCCCGTTAAGTGTGTGTGAACACACTGAACGACTGGCTTTGTAGGTGGGAAGCCAGCAGGGGATCATGTTCCAAGCGTCGGGGTGGTACCTCAGGAAGGTAATGGGAATCTCCACTCACACAGTCCTCTCCTGGGGAAACGGTAGCTGTCAGCTGAGAGTCTACGTCTTCCTCAGGACGCGTTATTATACGGAACGGCAATATACAGACAGATGAGAAATCCAACCTGAATAAATGAGTAAGAGAGACATATGATGCTTACATACAGAGCAGAAGAGGTCGCTGAGTGGCTCGAGAAGTGTGAAAACGATGTGAATCATATGCTCCGGCCTTGTCTTAGTCACCAGATCTCAACCTATGGGAGGCTTTGAACCGACGTATTAGACGCTTCCCACCACCATCACCGAGTGACGGATGTAGAAGAGAGTTCAAGGGACTTGTACAAACCAGGCGAAGACACAGTCTGTGTGTTGAATTGTGACACGTAACGTCTGTAGATATATAACCAGTTGAAGACTTAGAATGAGGACAGCAGTACTGAATGTATATTCAGGGTTGTATGGGTGTTAGAAATGAATGTGGATGAATGTCATCAGAAGAGGAGGCTGAGAGCATCTCAGCAAAGCAAGTTTATTTGTATAACACTTCACCAACAATGAAGCTCAAAGTGCTTTACATAAAGGACGCTAACTGCTCCTAAATATTACTGTGATACTGAATCAAGCTGCATTGCTCCGATGCCTCCTCAAAGGCCTTTGAAATCACACTTTTTGTACTGTAACAATGACGGCTTTGTGTTGTCGGCTAAGTCCCAAAAGCTATCTCAACTGGAATTAATAGGCAATTTGAAAAAAAAGGAGGGAATGAAAGAAAGAAAGAAAAACACATTCAGTCATGCATCACTGACGTGTCATAACTGCAACATAAGAAAAAACAGTTTCTGTCTCTTTCCACAGTCCACTTGCGGTCAATTATAAATCATTTTGTGCTTTATTAATTCAAGCGTTTGTCTGTATCGCTTAAGAAATTTATAATTCATTATCAGTCCCGGCTTTGAAACCGATTCTCCCTCTGTAAAAGCAAACAAATGAAAAACAATGGAATCACACTCACGCTTGTAGTGAAAAGTGGAAACGACTGACCGGCTCAATAAGCTGTAATTGTGTATCCAGGATATTGAGATTGGACGGAGATGGTCCCTGCTTGACCCCGTTCTAATTTACAATGACCCCTGTGTGACCTTTAGACTAAACAAAGGAATTACCAGGCGCCACAGGTCGACGGTGCTTAAAGCAAACCTGGTCATGTCAATAAATAACAAAGGAATATTTTAGACACACTAAAAGTTTTAAAGGCTTTTCTGCCTTTGCCGAAAAATCTCTTCATATTGCACTGAAATGATGAAATCAGTGCTTCAGGCCATGTTTTTTTGGTAACATAACAATAATACATATTCCTGCCTTGGACCGAACTTCAAAAAGTTTGAATCACAGGCAAGATTTAATATCTTTGAAGCTCGGATCTCCGTCGCAGATGCCTGGGAACTCTTGGGATGATGTGATATTAAGTTGCCGGGTAACAGGAAGCTTAGTTCAGGACTCTTTCTATTACATTAGGCCGGCAACGTGGTATTGGAATTTGAGGCATTTTTTTTTTTTTTGCCGGGGCCGTGGAAAGAGAGGAGAAAAGGAAAAGGCACTGAGAAAGTTTATGCAAGCATGTGAGCCAGAGGCCTGAGAAGGCTGAGGAATGCGGGGTTGGGGTGAGCGAATTAACAGAGGTAGTTCAAAAGCAACGGCAGAACGAACAAGGAAGCACTATATTTTGAAATAGCCGCACATAATCATAGTGCAGAGTCAGGGGAAATGTTAAACACAACAGGAGTCGTTACTGACGGTGTTATTTAATTTGTTTCACAGGCCGACTGCTAACACACCTGCAGCCGCTACCGGCGGCTCTGCAGAAGAAAGAATGCACCTTCCTTTACAGTCGGCCCGTCTTTGAATACTCTTAGAATAAGCTCTTTGTGTGTCTGTGATGGACATTTATTAAAAAAGGGAACACAAATGTAGAATACCTGCCGGTCATGACAGTTCAACATCTCCTGGCTGCGGAAGCTTGTTGCCCTGCCGATGTTCTCAGGTATCTTTGAAGAACAAAGCCGGAGGGGAGAGAAAAAAGGGAAAAACAGCGGAAAGCAAATCTGGCAGAGGTTGTTGCACGGCCTGTTTTTTTTCTCTCTCTTCTTCTTCTGGCCTCCAGGCAGGTTTTGCTGCCGCCTTCCTGGGTCGGCTAGGTATACGCAGAGGGTGTGGCAACGGAATTCTTCAGCTTCATCTTTCATGTGTTTTGTTAGTGACTCTGAAGCCACAGGCTGGGGCAGATAGCTTTTCATACTCTGGGCTGTTTTACACATTCAAGGTCAGGGTTTTTTTTTTTTTGTTGGTTTCTTTTGGGCTAAATTTAAACAATACAACGTGGCCAGCACTACTACATTGCAACTCTTGCATCTGCAGCTCCTTGACGGGGAAGTAAAAGAACCGAGCGGGATGGAATCGGTCCGGACTGGTGTCTGTCAGTCAAACACTCCGGCGTTGGCAGGACCTGTGCAGAAGCATGAAAACATGTCTCATACTTTCCGGTCCGTCTCCTAATCTCTCTTGAACGTGCTTGCCCACACAAGCCATCAGAATCTGCACCTTTGCATCCGTTCTCATTTTTAAATGTTCTCTAATTCGCCTTTTCTATGAGCGTCGGAACTGCGTTCTGTGTTTCTGCTTACATAAGCTCTTACATTTTTAAAAATGTAAGTTTTCAAGCGGATAAATAAGTCATTACTGTAGTTTCTCACTGATTTCAATCAAATTATCATGAGTGAATCTTAATTGATGGCCAGTCTAAATGTTTAATTGTGTTTCTTAAAGCTGTTCCTGCCATCGGACCCTTCGACGGGCTCCCGGTGTGTGTTTGGTGCTTCATGTAGAGTTGAGGGAGCCGTCATACAGACAGAAAACAGAGGCATTCCAATTAAATTCAACGTGAGGACTTTAGTGACATGATATTTAGTTTGCTATCTCTCTTCCCCCGAGGCAACACATCCAGCCGCTCTCAGTTACAGCTCGTCACTGCGATACATCAAGTTACAGTGTGTGAACGCAGGCGATGTCAGCAAAGAGGGAGGCTATGTAAACTATTTGAAACCACACTGAGTCGGTGTCCTGAAGTACACGCTGCTGCGGAGGCTCCTTATCTGTGCCAGCCGTTCCCATAGGGACCGTTATTGATACAGACCCAGTAATAACACCGCTGTGCCTATACAATGATTCACCTTTATTAGTTTCGGGTAATAACAGAATCCAATATGGTTCTACATTTCCTTTGCGGTCATAATAAAGGTTGTCCGGGTGATATTTGTGTGTTTCATGTTGCCCTTCAGTCCCTGGTGTGAGGACGATATCCGAGATACAAAACAGTTGCTGCTTTATTAGCAGCTCCCCTCCAATATATGAATATATCTTGTCCTCTGATCTGATTATTTTACCCCCAAACATTTGATTCTGCAGTATAAAGCTGCATCGTGTTGATGTTGAGCTTCTATATTTTTACATTCACATCCTGAACGGGTGCTGAGAGAGAAAAGAGAAGAGAAAATAAGGAATACTGACAGAAACTTTGATTAATTTTGATTAACCTTAACATGAACCGTGGCAGGTTATATCAGCCTTCGCTAATAATTGTCGACCTAAGACCTTTGCAGAAATGTACAAGTGGACCGAGTGATGCATCTTCTCTCTGAGGATCACGTCGCTCGAGTGTTCGGGGTCACATTCAATTATTTAAGCGTATCAGTGACATAGTTATATATATATAGAACCCTGTACTTCAGTATTAGAACTTTGCGTATCCTCTGTAGCTTTGCATGTGCAGCACAGATATCTAATATTGAAGCATAAAAAAACTCGACTTAACATCCCCGGTTGACATTTCTTCCTCAGTGTGCATGAAAACACACAAATAACAAACAGCCAGTCATGCACACACACACACACCCTCTCCCTTAAATCAAAACAACCCTGCACCCGGCTAAACACACACATACGTCCAATCTTTTCCCTTTTCCCACAGTCCAAACACACTCACTGAGCACCTGGTGAGTGGTTGTAAGTGGGGTCGGGTGGGCATGAAAAGCACTAAAGCAGATTCCCCTCCTGTGATCTGCACTGATTTACCTCGGAAAGATGCGCGGGAACGTTCACGCTGCCGGTCGGCTCCAGCCACAGCTCAGCTAACGTCAACAGATATCGACAAGTCATGATTTTTCTATTTGACCCTGATGCATCCTGCAGTTAGATGTTGGTTTTAAATCTGGGAAGGAGATTATGAAGAATCACTGCGAGGGAAATAGGTGTTATGATATTTATTGCCCCCTTTGCTTTTCTTGTCTTCTCTTTTTCACTCACATATATATCCAAGGTTCCTCAGTTACTGACTCTACCCATCCTCCACTCTAATTACCCGTTGCCAACTTATACGACTCACATGTCTCTGAAAGCTCTTTTGTTTGCTCAGCTGAAGGCTACGGCCCCCACATGGTTGTAAAAAAAAAAGACCCTGCCAGTGAATGTAAACAAACCAGAGCTGGCTGGTTGTTGTCAATATAACACATTGACATGTTTCTGTCAGGTTGCCTTCAACCGGGCTGTTGACCCGCCGGGCCGGGCCTGGGGAGCTTCTGTCCTCTTTGTCTCCAGAAATCGATCCCAGATATCATTAATGACGCAGGCCAACTCATAATGTGTTGCACGTGAAAAAGTTCCCTGACAGGATGCAGACTAAAGAGTTCATGTCTCTCTCATCTCTCAGGTATCATCCGAACACAAGAGCTGCTGGACCACGAGACCACGCCTCACTACTGGCTGACGGTCTACGCCATGGACCGCGGCGTGGTGCCGCTCGCTGCCTTCGTCGAGGTCTACATCGACGTGCAGGACGTCAACGACAACGCGCCGCAAGCCTCGGAACCTGTCTACTACCCGTCCGTCATGGAGAACTCCCCTAAAGATGTGTCAATCATCCAGATAGAAGCAGTTGATCCTGACGCCAAGTCCAGCGATAAACTCTCCTACAGGATCACCAGTGGCAACCCCCAGGGCTTCTTTGCCATTAACACCAAGACAGGTAAGACTGCTGCTATTTGGATGGTAATTCCTGTCACAATAAATTGCTCCCAGCAGGAAGTCACTGCTCTTCAGTCATGAGCTTGTATTGCAGGACAAGTGCTAACCTTGAATATGGCTGCTAGTCAATGAACAACTACGACAGGAAATCAGCTCATGGAGCCGTGACAGGGATCCCAAATGCTAGTGACAGTTTATCTAACCAAAGTCTTATGTTAAAGGTACCGGTGTGTCAGATCCGGTGACATAGATCTGACTCCCTTGTGTCTTTCCAAGAGTTTGAAAGAACCTGTGGTGGTTGGAAAAATGACTGTGCTTGTCTACTTAATTGGTTAAAACGCAATTAGGAAAGAGGAAATACATGAGATTGAAAAATCGTATTGGACAAGTGACTGGAAACCACGGCAACCAATTTAGCAGAAGGGGGGAGTGCGTAAACAACAACTCCTTATTGGTTCCTCCTCCGCATCCTCTGTGTATCCTCACAATATCTGTGAGTAAGTCCGTTGTTGTGGTCGCCACAATGGCCAGCTGGTTAAAGAAATAAGAGCATGAGCTGGAGTAACCATGGCAACTTCAGGGCAACTGTAGATGCTCCATAAAGGACCCCTTGACTATGTAGATGACAAGAGCTAATTAAAACTACATTATTAGTTTCAGGTGAGGCACTAATGCAAATTCAATTTCTTTAAAAAGAAAATCAACTACATCCTACACATTGTCCCTTTAAATACAAGGACCCGTTTTGCAGTCCTTATGGTGACATCATCTGCTTTTCATGTAGGCATGGGTTAACTTTAATGTACTGATTTATGCGTATAAAAGGATAAAGAGAAGCCTTGCTTCTTCTTTGAAGGTCACGAATATGAAATACCTTTGAACTACACAAAAAAGGACTTTGGTCCTGATTTTGAAATACACCGCTGAGCACTGCTGACTTGCAGATGAGCCTCTGCCAGGTTCCTGTTTGCTGTCTTGTAAAAAAAGAGGAGCAGTGTTGTAACCTCGGACAGGAGTGGGCTGAGCCTACAGGGTTTTCTTTTTTTCTTCCACTCTAACACTCTAAAGTGTGTTCTCATGTGGTGCCGTCGGAATGGTTTGATGATTAATATTTCAGGCCGGCTATGTTTAGTTGAGTATCCGAGAAAATACCCTTAATAGGTGCAAAGTGAAGCTCCGTGTTCTCTATGTGGACTTCCTCAGATTTGGGTGATGCAGGATTGAACATTTAGTTAGATTTCTTCTGCATTCATGTATTAAATCTTCTCCCGGCTGTTAACTGTATTTTGACCAACACAGCTGATAAAAGGGAAATAAAGATGGTCGACTTCTCTAAAAGAACCTGTTAGTGTTTTTTTTTAGGGACTCGTCTCCTATCGGTCGGAATTTCAGTTTAATGCTCATTTAACTGAAATGAGGAATGTCAAGTGAAGCAGTAACTCCAGTTTGCTCTCACCGATGTGTGTGTGTGTGTGTGTGTGTGGTCCCGTTTCCCAAGGTAGTCACATCAACAAACTGGAGTTATTTTTGTTACAAATGGCAATGTGAGCTCTCCGACCGTATAAGGATTCATTATGTAGCATGCCTCCCGAACAGGCCTCGGAGAAGCATCCGGGTCCTCCTCAGCGGACAGGAAGAGAAAGGCAGTAATTAAATAAATATATGAGGAGCAGGCAAACATTAGATATGCAGACACTTAAAGTCGGTGCATCCTCGCATGCATGATGAGATGAAAAGTTTAGTTCCTATCTCGCGAGCAGACGTACATAATGTTCTTCCTGTTGGTGGCTTATAGAATTATTCATCTTTTCTCCCGTCTATGTTGATTCGTGGCCAAAGCCGGGAACTTGACTTGATCCTTTTTAATATTTTTTTCCTATTTATCATTCCTTCATCCGGATGTGGATGTCGCCTCGCATTGTTTGGGATTTTCATTAACGTCCATAAATCCTGCCGTGCAGCTCTTATTCATACGCTTGAATACGGTTCTTCTCACAGCAAAATAGTAAAGTAAATATTTCCTACTTCCGAGGATTACAAAGTATTTGCGAAGATTACGTTCAAGTCCGCCGTGGACCCGGGCGAATATCCTCACGTGTTTCTTTTCACAAGCATCATAGGAGCTCTGAAGAAAAAAAAAAGACTGTCATAGCGAGCACACTGAGGCGTGAGGATAAGACCCGTTCATGCATATCAAAGCATGTTAAAACTTTTATCAGTGGGTCACCAGAGCCGGTTGCGTCAGGTTCAACAAAGAGCGGTTTGGACAAAGAAAACATCATTAAATCACTGTTCAGTAGCTTTGATTTATTTTTCCCCTTCGTCTTTGTCTTTGTAGAAGACGAGCGAAGGTAGAAGTCGGGGAAGAGAAAAAAAAAAAACAGCGAGCCAAATGTAGCTGGCTACTTAACAAGATTTATGCACCGTGCGGAACATTTAACCAGACCGTTTTTGCGTTTCAGAATCCTAATAAGCGTCTTCGGGGATTGATTGCAAATAATATTATATTATTTTGTTTATCTGTGGTATCACATGCGTTTTAAAATAGGCTTGATGTGTCTCCACATTATCAACTCAATATGACATGCTCACCGCATATTACAGGTTTTTGAAAAATGTTTAAATTTACTACGGGCACGTCTCTGTAATTACACGCTCTAAAATTGTGTTGGAAGCATCGGCCCGGTCCTGGCAGGTCCTCAAAGCTGCGCAAAGGGGTGGGAAAAAGGGAAAGATGTTAAGGCCTATGTTTTATGTGTGGGTTTTGGAACTTCGTAAGGCGTGTGTTCCAAGCTAACTAGCTAGCCGTTCTATCATTGGCGACGGCCTTGTGCTGTTTTTCAGGCCGCCTGCAGAGCTTCAAACACAGGAAGGACTCCCTCGACGCCTTGGAAGGGGATGGTTGCCCCCTTCTTCCTGCACGGGCTCACGTTGGCTCAGTATGAAAGGCCTACTTTTATTTCTGTGAAGTAAACAAGGCGTGCTGGTTTTGGTTGTTCTCTTGACTTTAGTTTGCCGTGAAAGTACAAGGCCAGCTCTTCTTTCCAGCTGAGAACCCCGACGTCTGAAAGCCAGGAACACGACGACTCGACGAAGCCTTGTTTTTCAAGGCATCCTAGCGAAGTAACCAAATGTAAACAAGGCACATCCGAACGGGGTGAATATTGGGCCAGTCGGCTGCATGTTAATTATGTGGTCTGAAGCGATGTCAGATCAGTGATTTGACAAACGCTGCTCGGGTTTAGAAAGATGATGAACCGTCCCTTTGCTCCGTTGTGGCACGGATCTCATCCGAACCAGATGACATGTTGTTCCCGGCTCCTCTGAGTTTATTTTTTCACCCTGGAGAATTGAGTTCTTGAATAAATCCTCATCAGCTTGTGGTTCAGTTAACAGAACACAGGCTGTACGAAGCAGAAAGATACAAACGCGTTCTTGGCTGTATTGTAATGAAATCAGAGGGTTGTTTATTACTTCGGGTACCGCACTCGAGACAGCCGGCCCACTGGCTGTCTCGTTCATATATTCTCTTTATAAAGAAGTTGTCAGAGATCCGCGCTGTTATCCGAGGACGTTGACAGGAGTTGCTCGCCCGTGTTTTCTGTGGGAGAGCGAGAGCATTGTTCATTATCTGGTGAATCACTCCGCCTCGCCTCCGAGATACCGATACCGGGCTATGACTTACTGGACTTTGAACAGACACTGTGCCCACTGCGCCGAGAGTGCTGTGTTGTCAGAACAACCCAAAACACACACAGGAAGTGTTAAATGAAAAAGCAGGGCTGGGCAGTCCAAGCAAAGGTCACTACGACAGCTCCCTTATCTTGTTTAATGCTCACTGCCGTACCTCTCTTGTGCTTCTAAAGCTTCTGTGAGTCTTTTCCGATGTTGTCCGAGTTCTTTCGCTTTGTTGATCCGACATCAGAGGTTCCTGCTCAGAGCCCCTGACGATGTTGAACAGGATACAAGTGCCTGTACCTGGTTGTTTTTGCCGTTAGACAGCAGCTTCCATTCCAGTGATTCAACTTAAACAAACTCACTGCGATATCGAACAATATTACCTCGTCTTCTTGACTTGGAGCCGGAAACTCGCCTGTTGAGAATGAAAGCTGTGTGTAAAGCTTTGGCAAGCTTCGATGCCTTTGACAGTCTTTTTTTATGTGCATTTATCATCGTGGGGGGTTCCTGCAAAAAAAAAAACACTGCTGGGAATCGTCTTCACCTTCAATAATGCCTTCTATATTTGGGAGAGCAAACACACACACACACTAATGTTATCAGCGGTTTACCAAAGACCCAACCGCAGGGGAACCACATGAGGGGAAGTCAGATAGGAAACAGATACTTCCAACAACTTCCTGATGTTTCTGGTAATTTTCGGGGGGGCCCAGACAATCATGGCCGCTCCTCACAAGAGACACGCAGTTGCAATAAAATATGGAAATGAAAAATAACAGATTTTCCCCCCTCATGGTTTCAAAGAGTCGTCACGGTGGCGGAGCTGCAAAGTCAATATCTTGTGGTTATGCAAATCAGACCGGGGACCAACATGGCGTATTACCCCTTTAAAGGAGGTGGCGCTTCTCTTCAGAGAATAAGACTGACATGTCTGGATGGTCGTGATGCCGTTTTTTTTTTTGAGGCATTTTACATTGAATATTAATATGAACCTCCAGTTTGAAGATGACATGTAAACCCTGACTGACCTCCTGAAAGCACCGGGGGGACTTTATGAACGCACCGCGGGATGCTGGATGTATTGAATATGCAATCGAGTGTCCCTACGGCTTTAAAGCAGGAGACAGGTAAGACCTGGACCTGTTTGTCCTGCGTTAAAGAAGAAAAGCAGGATTCAATATGCGTCTCATCTGTCATTCATACTATTTATAAATATCTGGTTCTGCCTCGGGGTTGTGCCGTGGCTCGGGAGGTAGAGTGGCCGTCTAGTAATCCATGCCTTGTTCTGTGTCCTTGAGCAAGACACCGAGTAGCTTGTTGCTGCTTTGCATGGCAGCGTCCAGCATCGCTGAGCGGGGGGAACATTTGTAAAGCGCTTTGAGGACAGTGAGTACAGTTAGATTTAAATATTCCTTCTGCTCTCAGAGGGGCTGTTCTGTCAGTCTGCTTCCTCACACTCACACTTACATCCAAAATAAAAGCAGATGTGTGGAAGGAATGTGATCACTGACCTGCTGCATGGGTGCGCATTGATTTTGACGCGAGAGGCAGGTGGAGGAGTTTGAAACGGAGTGAGCGAGAAGCGTCAGACGTCCCGTCAGCAGACCACCCATGCAGACGGAAAAAGGCCTGAATTTGCATTTTCTTGTGCGGATTTTCTGAAAACTAAATTGAAATATAAAATATTTGAATGGAAGCAGCCAGTATTCTACTGTTGCCTTGTTTCTATCATCCCCTCGATCACACGTGTAGGCTACATGTAGTGTTCCGTAGCTTCCATCCATTTACAGGCCGACACTCACTTTCACAAGCATTTGGGAATCTGAATCCCCCGTAGCCCCGCCTCCTCCACGACATGGTTTTCCTTTTAGATTACGATTAAGCCCTGCAGCTGCGAGGTGCTGAGATATCTCAATCCTAAAGTAAACAATGCTTCCCCCCTCTAAATGCCTTTTACACAAAGACCTCATGTATGTATGAACGTGTTTGCATTAGCTCCGACAGCCGAAGTTGCATTTGAGTTTCTGGAACAGGAAGTTGGTGCGACCGCTCAACCGAAGTCTTGTTGGTCTTGTCAATAAAGTGAACAAACAGGCGGACTTGCTTGTAAAGAAATGAACAAACAGGTGCCACTTTGATGTACCAGTCACCCTGTTAAAAGCCCCACGGCCATTTGGATCGTGAGCACATAGATGACGTCAATGGAAAACAGATTGTTCAGCAGCAGGCAGTCAACTCGTAATTAAACGGAGAATACGTACATACAAGGTCTTTTTTGTTCGGCGTTATTTTATCAAGAAATATCTCAAAAAGTGCAGAAACGCGTCGAGTTGCTTCGCCAGCACATTCCCGGTTGTCTGGGGTTACGGCTAAATGTGTGTCTCATAAATACGTGTGCCTCTTTAAACACTGCTAATCACAGCGGCGATGCCTGGGTAGGAACCAGCCCAACAATGTCCTGAACTCCCTTAACTCCCTCAAGGCCTCCATTTTGGAGCGCTGGATCGAGCGCTCAAGGACATGGTTGAGAGTGCCACTGCTGCCTCGCTGTTGTTTTTCTCCCCCTCTCAAAACAGCATGGCTATAATTACTGTCAGCCCAGCTCAGCCCACGCCTGAGGATGGCTTTTGTGTGTGCGCGGATGTGTGTGTTGGTTGGAAGTGCAGACTTCTTTGGTGAGCTCTGGCTTACTAACCAATCCTTTTACAGTTCCTCGACGTTGAGCCAGTAGAAAGACGTACCCACCTTCTGTTGGCCGGAGCCGTCGTGCCGCAGCTCCCACATTAAAAAAAAAAAAAAAAAAAAAAAAGACTATTTCTGCTAAGCGCGTAGCCTTTTTAGGTCAAATAAAATAATGGAGGAATCAAAACGTCCAGGATGTGTTTAAATAGATGAAAGTATTTTCTCAACGCGTTATATAAGCGCTTGGATATTAAAAACTGGCTGCAAGTCCCGTGGTCGGAGATCTGCAGGTGAGCTGTCAGGATGAGAACGGAGCAAGCGAAAAGCATTTTAAAGAAATCGGGTCCGAAAATAGCTATTATAGCTATTATATCCATATTTAGAGACTTGAAGTGAACGCCGGCTGCATTCTCCATCAAACGTCTGGAAAAAAAAGAGCTTTGAAGGTTCCTGTAACCTCTGATCCTCTGCTAACCTTGCAGGCGTGATGCAACTCTGCAGAGTAATGGCTGCAGGGTATGTCGTAAGCATATGTACTAATCCTTACCTGGGTTGTCAGTGTTGAAACACGTGAGGGGAAGGTGCATCTAACAGTTCAGGGAACATTCAGAAGTGTTGCCCAAAGGAAAGTCTTTGTTTTTCCTTTCACGAACATATCAGTCGACGTATATCCTTGCAGCTCTCTGCAAAGATTAAATTGAGAAGGAGAAAGGGGGGCGGGGGCAGAAGTGCCTCGCTCATATTCCTAAATTGCAGTGCTGACAGAAGTCTATTTCAGGTCCTGTAAGTTGTGGCCTGCTATTCTCGTTGCAGGCATATGTGCCATTGATGGGCTTGGGTTTCGGAAATCCTTTGCTTTATGCTAATCAGGCACAGTGTGGCGAGCACACGGCTCTGGTGCGGTCGGACTTGGCATGTCTACTCTACACTCAGTGTCTCTGCGAGGTTGCAATTACATTGGGAGTGAGAACAGAATGCTGCGCAGAGCGGAGCCGTGCAGCAGCGTCGCTCCTCCCCCGCCGTCCTCTTCACGTTCGCTGAGTTTGATTCCAGTCGGATTCACCAGCAACTCGAGACTCCAGCTTTGTTTTATTTTTTACTTTTCTCAGAGCCCGGTTTAAACAAACGTCACATGATCAACCGTGCTGAGATAATTGAGATGAGCGGTGGCTCGATGGCTGCTGCTGCTGCTGCTACTGCTGCTGCTGCTGCGTGTCTCGTAGCCTCACTGGATCAAAGCTACCAAACTTCTCTCGCAAACCGAAGCACAGAATGAAAAAAACAGTCGGGTCTACTAAGTCTGGGCGATGAAACGTAGTGACCGCTTCTGGTGACGCCTCACCTATAGCTATAAGAAAATTGTTGGTTAGAGCCTTTGATAGTTTCCTCTGGATGATTTAAACGCCAGCTAACCGCCCGGAAAAGCACATAACAAATACACCAAGCTCGTTTGCACGAACCCCGAGCCTGCAGCCGTGCCACTGTTGCTGCTGCGAGTGTAAACAGATCGGGCCGCCTCCAGTGATGTGCCAACCCTATGGTTAAGGTCTGGTTTGGTTTAAGCGCAAAAGCCCTGAAGGATTTTTGGAAATATCACGGTTACAGCGCAAATAAGCACTGCTGGTGACGCTTGCACCGAAGTGGCAGACACAACAACAGAGAGGAAACACGGCGGAGTCAGACAATGAGGAGGTGGTGGATGAAGGAAACGGACATGTCAGCACGCCGGCAGACGGTTCAGTTAAGGACGGGTTTGGAAATAAAGTGGTTAAATTCAAAGTTAGGTTGTTAAGTTCGCAGTTTTCTCCTGATAATTATTCAAACGATCATTAATGGTTAGAAATGAATCTTCAGCTTCATCGAAGCTCGTGAAAAAAAGTATTTTATTTCTTCTGCTCTTATAGAATTCGAGCCGCCGCCTCTGCTTTGTTATGACACCTCAGAGAAGCACGAACTGTCAACCTGTCAATTAACAACGATTTGAGAGAAAAAAGCTATTTTTTTTTTTATCGTGTCATTTGTGCAAATAAACAAACTCAGCCGAGCTCAAGAAGCCCGCTGGAACACTTCCACCACCACCACCACCAGCAGCAGCAGGATTTCCTCACCAGTCGCTTTCAAACAGCCCCGACAGTTTCCGACTGTCTATTTATTCAGCTTGTACGAGAATTAAAAGCAAGCTGTGAAAGCTTTGTGGCTATTTGGGCACTATTTGCAGACCTTTGTGATATTTCACATATGTAAGGCGGTGCGGTCGGCCGTCTGGCAACCGCTGGGACTCACTGGGATGTCTGTCCAGATGTAAACTCTCAACTCAGCCAGCTGCCAGCGACGGGACTGACTGTTTGTCAGGAACACTTGTCAGATAGTTCTCTATTTGAAAACGCCTCTATGTTGTTTTGTAAGTAAAGAAGAGACGATAAATGATCTGTAGTCAGTCCAGGATATAGAACAGTGATCAATATTGCAATTAACAGCGAAGAATCAGAGACGAAATACTTGTGCAGGGTAACGATAATATAACGATTTTATTTGCTTTATGATGAAAATGTTATGAAGCCTTCATGTGGTTACTTCATATAATTAAGTTGGTACTTATCATTAACTCTACATGTGTTGTTTGCGTCCTGCAGGTCTGGTCACAACTACTTCAAGGAAGCTGGACCGGGAGCAACAGGACGAGCACATTCTTGAGGTGAGTGTGTTATTTTGGGAGGATTTTCAGAAAGAAAATGTTCAATATGTCAAATTTATGTGAGAAAATAAAGAGATAATAGAGAGACATAGACATAAAGTTCATAAAAGAAAATCCAACTTTCCAGCCGTCGCTGGCCGAGCGCCACATGTTACCAACAAAAACAACTGTAAAAGCAAGAAAGAGGGTCATTTTGTCCTCGCGCTGATTGCTGGGTGGGGAAGGAGAGAGAGAGAGAGAGAGCGAGAGAGCGGGAGAGAGAGAGAGAGAGAGAGAGAGAGAGAGAGAGAGAGAGAGAGAGAGAGAGAGAGAGAGCGAGCGAGAGAGCGAGCGCGGTGGGAAGCCGGTGGGAGATCCTGGCCTGTGTTCTTCTCCAGTGTTCAGTCTTGTGGATGAAGCAAGCTGGAACAGGAAACCAACGCACCGGTGTCTAAACTTGTGGGTTTTAATTGACCTCCACCCTGTTCCCTCTTGATACCTCCCTCTTTCTCCCTTTTCTCACCACAGCACCAAGGTTGATAATAAGCCTTTTAATTGTGTTGCGGAGCCGGGAGGCAGCAGACTTGTAATTATTGTTCAGAGTTGCAAAAGTCACTGCAGATTTCTGCTGGTGTGTCTGGTGCTCGAGTTATAGTTCAGTTACAGTGTGTAATCTTATTACAGGATTTATCCTAGCGGGGGAAAGAGGAAGTACGTATGCCTGCAGGGAAATAAAATAATCCTCGTTTTTGATCAGTGAATCAATAATCAGGAAGGTGAAAAATGTCTTTTACAAGAGTTTGTGAGAACTTTTAGAGGTCCGGTTTCACACTCAAAGCTCGTCCTTGTAGCAGCTTCAGAGTTGCTTCTTGCAACATGTGGTTGAAAGCTGTTGAATTACGTGGTTGAAATTGGTGTCTGATTCTAAAGTCTCTCCCGAATCCAGCCGAGGAGGCATTGTCCTTTTGTCTCCTCTGACAAAGTGCCTCCAGACGGACGTTTAAAAACCACGTAAAGCTCGGAGCGAGGAAGAAAAGTCAACGCTCCCAGTTCTCTCCAGGACAGCTGTCCTGCTTCCTGTAATGTCTATAACTAAAGGAATCAGGGACGGGTTACTTCGACATAACATTTGACCTAAATGGGAAGAACGTGGCTGAGTGAACGCAGCCTCGGCGGCGGCGCTTGGTATCCATGGCAACCTAAGATGATTGTGTTTGTTGGTCACTTGTTATTGGGAATCCAGCAGGAAGCCGTAAACCCTACAATTTACCTTCCCCACACCTCACGGTGTCCTCGGGGCAACTAATGAGGACAAGGCACGATGCAGAGGAGGAATACCTGCGAGCCAAATAGAAGTCGCAGGTAGTCCTGAAGGTTTCTTTTACTAGCTTGTCGTAGAAGAAGAAACGGAACATGTGGAGCTATTTGGAACATGTGGAGCAATTAGGGTGGGGGGCTGTGTCAGCTTTGTTTGCACTAAATGCCAAGAGGACATGGGGTGGTGGGGGGGGGCACAGGGGGGCCTTTAGCTTTTATGATGAGACAGATGGGGGTTGGTAGTCGTGTGCCTGCGCGTAAAAGAGAGAGAATTTAAGGCAGGAAGGCAGCGGGGGGGATCTGAGAAAAGCCAAAGCTGCTCTTGATGGTCTGAGTGTCGCTCCAGCGGCAGGATGAGAGGCTGCCCTCCGAGGTGAGAGGGGGGTAGGGTAAATAGCAGGAATGGGACATGCCGGGACATGTAGAGGGAGCGCAGGCCTGGGAGAACGGAGAGAACATTGTAATGGAAAAGCACGGGGGCGAAGGGCCTGTTCACATCTGTTGTCAGGAGCGTATCCCAGCATGCAATTAGCACGACGCAGGAGGCTGATAGGCAAACCTATTCAAGGATATTACACCCTGATCATTTCTTAATATTTATATTTTGCATATTTGAGGATTGACCATCAACATCGAGTGACAGCAAAGGCAGAATAATCTCAAGTATTCACTTTGAGTGGAAGTAATCCTGCAACAAAGGGACTATTTCTTTGTGTCACTGTTATTAAGAGCGAGCTGCAGTAGAATTTGAATACAGCACCAGGCAAACAAGAATGCAGTAATGTGCAATACACAAGCTCTATTTTCTGTCATGTACGACAGGTTGTTTCTTTCATTCGGTGTATAAAGTTTTGCAGAGAATACTAATGAGATAAAGATTGTCCTGGGTCAGGCGCCAACTCGGTTCTATTTATTCTAATACAGCTACATTCACGCTTGATATGTCTGCTCACATAAACAGAGCTATTTAAAATGTAGAGGTCAGTATATCATCATGCAAGTTGTCATCACTGGGAACAGGATGCGAACCAGCACGTCTCCCCCAGACTAAAGACACTCTCAGCTCTCCAGCCATCACATCTCATTAATTGTGCTCGTGTGGATATCGCCAACAGCTGCAGACGCTGCGAGAAAGGCTGAAACACATTACTTCAGTGGTAGAAACAACGGCGGCAAATGGTGTGTGTGCTCGGCCCCGGACACCTGATTGTTTTTGGTAAATCTCTTAGCAGATGGTTTTAAACGACTGTGACATTTGTCCTGCCCCTCGACAGTGTTTCTGCAGATTGAACCTCTCCTCTCTGTCGGCAGCACGGCGATGCACAACCTTTGAGCCCGGCTTTTCTGGGACGGTTATGAAATTTGTGTTTGCTTTGGGTCGGCCTGGGGATCTCTTCCTTTTGATTAAACTCCTCAAACTGTGCACTGAAATGTCACAGCGGATTGTTAAAAAATCAAGGCGCAGAGTACAAAGCGGAGCGCGCCGCCCTGCCACACTTGATGTCGTGACACAAATCAAGACCCTTTTAATGATGCAGATGTTCTTTTTCCGCAGCCCTTTAGATTAGAGCAGGAAGTTGTAATGTTTATTGGCAGTGCAGCGTTTTTTTTTGTTTTGCGAGTTTGACACACGGCAGCAGAGTCGGTGCTCGCGGAAGGAAACTTAATTAGCTGCATCAGCCAGACAAGCTGCTGTTATCACGATCACAGGCAAACATTTGAAATGTCTAGTTCGTAGTTCTCTGCTGCAGCTTTTAGATTGAAAGAACAGATAAACCTGAACACACCAGCTCAGGAGTTCAGTTATCTAAAGAACAACCACGTCATCCAAGCAAGTGTGAATGTACCAGCACAAGACAACTTAAATACCATTAATTACACATGGTAAACTAAGTAATTCATAATAATTACTTACTGAAAATGTTAGACATGTATAACAATTATAAAGGAGGAGTTATGTGTTGAATGAACAGCAGGTGGTTCCTCCTTTATTCATGCACAGCTGTGATTGGTTGGAATATGCTGAGTGACAGGAAGCGATGGACGTGATTGGCTGACAGATGAGAGAGCAAATGGACTTCCGCAGCCTATCAGAACTAACTTTTACACTTGATCGGGTGTATTAAAAAAAGTATTTTCTATCCAACAAAGCTGTCATCTGCTTCATCTTTATTGCCCTGTTAGTTGGATGTCCTTTGCATGTTATCTGCTCATCCATCTAAAGGTTCCAGGTCTTACTGATCCGAAAACAATAAGGGCATTGTGACTTGTGGAGATAAGAGATACTGATGTAGTGTAAAGTTCATTGCATCTGATGATATTCGCCTCCCTGCTGAGTCTGAACTCCTCATCTCTTCTCCTCAGATCACCATCACCGACCACGGTGTTCCCGCCAGATCCAACACCGTCCGCGTCATCGTCCGGGTTCTCGACGAGAACGACAACAGGCCTCTGTTCCTGGAGAAGATTTACAAAATCAAGCTCCCCGAGCGGGAGAGGCCGGAGAAGGAGAGAGCCATGAAGAGGGACCCGGTGTATCGGGTCATCGCGTCGGACAAGGATCAGGGGCCGAACTCTGAGATCTCGTACACCATCGAGGAGGGAGACGAGCACGGGAAGTTCTTCATCGAACCCAAAACCGGCCTGGTGTCATCCAAGAAGTTCTCCTCAGCCGGGGAATACGACATTCTTACAGTGAGTATGAACGCAGAGCTGCATGATGTCCTCAGTGCTGCTGCACTCCTCTCATCTGCTTCTGATTACTGTGCTCAACATGTCGTAGAAGAGAGTGAAGAAAGACCCAAATCTAATTTGTCTGCACACATCGTGTTGGTCAGCAAGTTCAGAAGGAAAAATCTGCTGCAGAAGCAAGTCAGTGCAGTTAATCATCTCTCGGTGAACAGAGTCGGGTGTCTTTACCATGAACAGTCAATTTGTTAATAATTCATTTTGGCTGTCTGCAAGCTTGTTCACTGTGTTCAGCTCAGGAAATCATGTTTCACTGATCATGACAGTTGTGGTTTTTTTTTCGGGGGGGGGGAGTCGAGTCGAGTATTTTTAGATCCCTGGAAAGTTTTTATAAATGTGAAAATGAACGTCTGAGAGGCAGATTTCTTCTCAACACAGCTGGCAGCTGAATCTATTGACGCTTATGACTTATTTAACCCCAAATCGTATGTCCCTGTACATCCGGGGAAAGAAGGAGATGCTGCAATGCTGCACCAATATTCAGTCTCATCCTGTAGAATATATACAACGACTGAGTGAGGATTGTTATTCTGGGGTTACACCATCAGTCGAGGTCATCACATAGCTACATGGATATCTCAGAAAGGATGCACAGCAACGCTGCACCTGATGTGAGATAGTTGCGCCAGCTCACCAAGGTATTTCCAGCATGTATGTCCCCCGTCTCGCTACGTGACTGAACGCCGGAATGCTAATCTAACATCACACACAGGGATCGGCATTATCTCAGCTTTGTCTGTTGCAGTGTAGACAAGAAAAGTGGGCATAATGAGTGTTCCTCTTAGCGACGGTATAGCAGGATCTCTGTTTAGAAGGAGCTGCGGTAATTGCAGCGTCCTCACAAAGAGTCGCATGACAAAAGGAAAGCACACAAAAGGTGTTTTGTTATTGAGAATACGAGGTCCTCCTGCCACGAGGACGGCTGAGAGGACAGGAATGTTTTTTCTATAATGGAAAACACGACCCATTCTGTGAGTAAATCTGCTTTTTATTTATGTTTACAATAATGAGTATTAACCCTCTTAACCTGACGACTCTGTGTTTGCACTATAAAGAGTTTCAGGCAGAGGATCAGCTGCTGAGCTACGCAGGAACCATTTACAACCGATATGTTGCTTAACGCCGTTGTCCAAATCCGTCTCTCGCAGATAAAAGCCGTCGACAATGGACGTCCTCAGAAATCCTCCACTTGTCGCCTTCACATCGAGTGGATTCCTAAACCAGAAGTTCCGGCAGACGCGTCTCCGCTGCTGTTCGAGGAATCGCCCTTCACCTTCTCCGTGATGGAGAGCGACCCCGTGGCGCACATGGTGGGCGTCGTCGCCACGGAATCCTCCGATGTCCCTGTGTGGTTCGAGATCGCAGGTAGAGGCTCCCTGCACATGTCTGCCGTTGTGTGGATGAATGTTTTACTGTAGGAAGGTTTCATGGGTAGAAACACCGGTTAACGGGAGATTTAGAAGATGAGAAGATAAAGAGCCAAAGAGAGAGAGAGTCGCTTAAACTGGAAATAAACATGTGGTTAAGACAAATTTAACCCATCAATAACACTGTCAGGGACATCCGGGGAAACTTCATTACATTCGTCTCAAACATCAACACGTTCTCAGGAATGAACTGATATGGATTTATCGTCAAATGTCAAGGTCACCGTGACTCCTACAAACACGTGTTTGGCCATAACTCAATAATTCATTACCTGATTAGGCCAAACATTCACACACACGTCTAATATGATACCATGAGGGAGTGATGACATTTTAAGTCCAAAGGGTCAAAAATCCACTTCGCTGTTACCTCAAAGTTTTCCGCAAGAGCGCCTTTCTGACTATTGCTGGCGTAGGAACTGCGAGGTACTAATTGTACTTATTTATAGGAATCAAAGGTGAAGAGTCTTTACTAACAAAAGTTCAAGGATGCAAAAGTACAAAAGGGGTCAGGCTGAAGCAGAATCTGAAAACAGAGAGGCAGTGAAACTGGACCGGTACATGTAGTCGGGAGCTAATGAGGGAAATGGGGAACAGGTGAGTGGTGAGGACGAGCAGGTGAGGAGATTCTGCAGGCAGGTGGGAGGGACAGAGTCTGAACTGACAGCAGGATTAGAACCAATGATTGGCTACATGAATGAGCAGACAGACATTCAAAACCACCACAGGTTTTCTGTTGTACTACATTTAGCTTAGCACAAAGACCAGCCAATGTAAACAAGCTAGCTGTTTGCAGCCCTGAGGTGAAGCTAAGCTAACTAGCTGCTGTAACTAGCATGCTAACATGAGTGATGTTGATCTTATCTTCTAACTGCCAGCACATAACTATTAAAATGTTTTGCTATGACATGGATAGTTAACAGAATTGTGTCGCAATAGATGAATATTTATAACCCCCATCAATTGATTATCTATGATCGGCCCCGTCTCCTTCCCTAAGTGCTTGCCTCTCCTCCCTTTCCTCCCATCCTTGTCCTTCCTCCTAACCAACGTCCGACTGACACGTCTCTTCTCTTCTTTCTTCCGTCTGCTCTGCAAACTGCTTTCTCTTTTTTTTTTCTTCTCTGGAATGTTCTGTTTGGGTGGATTCTTTTTTTCTTCCAAGATGGCACAGAGGATTCTGAGATGTTTTACATCCTTCAGATGGCTTGTGACCTCAACTGTACAGCAGAAGGTAGCTGCTGGAATCTTTTTTATTCAGAGATCATCCCGCTTCTTGTGTGTCGGTGCTTCCTGTCGGCT
Source organism: Macroramphosus scolopax (assembly GCA_901007825.1). Taxonomy (NCBI): domain Eukaryota; kingdom Metazoa; phylum Chordata; class Actinopteri; order Syngnathiformes; family Centriscidae; genus Macroramphosus; species Macroramphosus scolopax. The sequence continues at coordinate 13,078 of CAAKHC010014044.1, read as the reverse complement.
GTGGTTGGAATGTGTTGTGGATTGATGTCGTGCCACATTTTCCCCTCATACGTGTGACTTGATATGAACAAACATACGTGAATATTTTCTGTCCTTTTCATAGTTTATTATCCTTTGTGTACTGTGTGTGTGTATCATCACATATGATTTATTTAACCTCGGCTGTTCTACATACACAACAAATCTTTATTTAATTACACCAATTGATGTTTAATGACTGTTTGTGCGTTCGTCTCCGTGCCCCTTGTTTAGTGTTCGTGCAACCTCTCTGCATGCACGTCACCAAGCGATGATTTGTCGCTAATATTTCTTCCGTCTTTTTGTTTGTCCCCGAAAAAAACTACTCAACAGGTGGTAATTATGACAGCCGCTTTGACGTGGGCAAGGCCAGCGGAACCTTGATTGTCGCTCGGCCCCTGGATGCTGAGCAGAAATCAAATTACAACCTGACGGTGGAAGCCACAGATGGGACACGGACTGTCAGCACCCAGGTAATTGAAACACTAATGAAATGGTTGGAGGCTGATTAGGCAGTTGTCATGCTTCTGTTTTGTCTCTGTGAGAAATGGAGTGACGAGTAATGAGGGAGTCAGATGCCTCTTTTGTTGGAATATGTTTGTGCTGCGGTGCTTTCATTGTATTAAACCGACCTGGGAACACGATGGTGACAGGTCGGACTGCTCCTCATCCCCCGACATGACCAATATTAGGACGTCGCCTGGAGGTAAATGGAGCGAGAGAGTTTCGGTTACATCGAGATGACAACGTTACGTTTGGTCGATTATGTGTGATGATGAAAGGATCCGGCTGCGACTCTGCAAGGATGTTTTTTTTTTTATTTCCATTTGCAATTGAAAAGCTGGAAGCTGTTTTTTCCCTAATAAAGATCAATCAGCTGATCAATGAACAGACTTATCAGCTCGGCTTTGAAGACGATCATGTTGCATCCTTTCATTTCATAATGTCATTTCCTATCAGTTTATCATATCAGGAGCAGTAAAAACAAACAGCGACCGTTTTCAAGCTGCTACACGGGTCACGAGCTTCTCCTCTCCCTCCTCCTCCTCCTCGTCTCGTCTCGGTTGAGCTTCGAGCTCCAGGAATCTTCCATTGTCTCATTCCTGACGCCAGGCTGCTGTGATGATGTTGCATTCTTGAGCCCCTCCTCTGCCGCGTCTCCCGCTGGAACTGTTGAACCTGCTGTTTTCCCTGAGAGGAACAGATTGCCTCGGTCTTTTGCCTACATAATTAAATACATTACGGTAATGTATGTGCTGGAGCGTTCATACCACAGCCTGTGAACTTCAACTGAAGGAAAACTTTATCCTGGAGGATGTTTCTTATTAGTAAATGTTGAAGAAATATCTAACCAGACTAACCACTTCCACAGCGGTCGAACACACGTATTTAAATATATCAATATGCAAATGTGATGCTACGTGCATGTATCTTGCTTTCCGAAGCCGCCATGATAAGAGTGTTTTGTTCACACGGTCATGCCTTGTCCATGAGAGTTTGAACCATCCTACGTGGTAGTTGGGGTCAAACGGGACGGCCGCGCTCAAACTGTCCTTTGTCCTCAGAGGGGAGCTTCAGAGAACCGTCGTTTGGAGAAGAATCTATTTGTTGTCACTTTGTATGAATAAATCCTTTCATCATCTGGCTTCTCTGCTCAACCGAACCTCGGTTGAAGTGCCGCCTCCACTGGCATTTTACAGCTCGTCCAGAGGAAGCAGCAGCGCCTCCTTTAATGCAGTGCAGATCCTCGCAAACAAAACAAGAGGAGACAAAAGTAGCTATTTTCCCTGTGATTAATTCCCCCCTAAAAAGCTCTGGCCGCAGCCACAAACTTAAGAAGCCTCACAGCGGTCGTTCTCGCAGTGACATTTGAAGTCAAATTAATCACATTCAAAGGTTAACCTATTCAAAAGGTCCAATTGTCAGTGCGGCTTGATTTCCAGTGTGAAAGGCCGCACCAGCAACACAGCGCAGAGAACGATTTAATTGTCTGTTCATTCACACATACAGAACTCGTATCTGCTTTCTGTGTGATTCTTTTCCTCCCCCGGAAGTTCGGACATCGTGTCCGGCCGTCTCGTGTGCACAAGTTATTCAGTGTTGCAGAGCGAAGGAGCAGCGTGATGACACCTCCTTAAAAACTGCTGCATGATCTGCTCAACAGATGTAACGTCTGTAAGGCGGCTCGCATCCGTCTGTCGTCTCCAACAGCTCCAGAAGTGGGTCACAGAATCATCAGTCGGGAGGCCTGCAGCCTGCAACAGTGCACTCTTTGTCATGTTGTGTGTTCTCTCTTGAGTGAGCATCATATCAGCGTTTGTGCTGTGACTGATCAGCTGATGTTTGCAGATGAGTTCTGTACGATCCCGTTCGGCCCAGCTGACCGCGGTGCGTCTGCGGCTCTCTGTCGAATTTATCTGCTTCATAAACCGCCGCTTTGTGATTCAGGGAACAGCTGCATGGGAACAGGAGGCGTCCGTTATAAACAGATACTTAAAGATTCAAGATCAGCATTTAGTTATGTATCTGTTGTATATTAAAGAATGACAAGTTTGTTATATTCTTTCAAGAGACAGTAACCAGAGTGCTTTGATGAATTGGAGCAACAGTATTTGCTCTTGAAGTTTGGATTTGAGTTGTAATTGTAATTGCACATCTGACTGGAGTTACAGGTTTTATTTTTAACCCCGGTGCCGAGCAGTGTGAACGTTTGAATCCACATTTAAATGTATTTATTTGCCCTTTCAGGGCAGTTTTCCTCTCTTGCTTTACTTATTGAATAGCCCCAGTGTTTGGATGAAGATGAAGAAATATTGTAATCTGTCAATTACTACATCAGACGAGACTCTGCGTGCCTGCAACACGAACCGGGCTGAGAGATTCATTCAGAAGGAGAGCGTATGCAAACAAGTCTAGTCGAGTCTGACTTTGTTTCTTTTGGGGCCGTGTTTTGTTTACCTTCGGAAACAAGTCAGATAGAATCTCACTGCAAATTGGAACCTACCCAACATGCAGCGCACCTCGTGAAAGTTGGACTTATCTATTCCTCAAATCAAAGTCATGGGGAAGCTGTGCTGCCAGACGCGTTGGCCTATTTTCTCTCTCTCCTCTGAGTTTTTTGTTCTCTCTCTCTCTTTCTCCCTTCTCACCCTCGTTGTCTTTTATCTCTGAGTTTCTCTGCATTCGGAGGGACGATGATTCTTCTTCTTGAGCGGAATGGAGGCAAAAACAAGGACACTGGACCTCTGTTTGTAGTGGGCCGTGTTAATCCTGTTTTGGGAACATGTATGAGTGCTCCGTGCCAGTGCCCTGCCTTTGCCCAGAACCTGCCACCTGGTAGGGGGGCTTCCTCTCCTACGCACTGGCACAGAAGGACAACGGGCACAAAGAACGCTCCCTCTGGATGCAGCACAAAAGGTGTTTCAGTGCAATAATTGTCCGTTAAGTTATTGTGAATTCTGAAACAGCAACAGAGAAAATAAGATTGTTGTATCTCTGATGTTAATTGGATTTTATTCCCCCCGCGGTGAAACGTTAGTTCCACAAGAGCCATCAGCGACGGGACATAAGAGACAGAAGACGGCAACACAATAATATTATGATGGTTGAATAAATCATATTTAAAATATGTGAATCTTAGAAAAAGTGGACTAAAGGCACAGTGCAAAAAGTCAGTCGGTAAATTTGCTCCAGTGTGTAAAGTTTGTCTGCTGAATTAACGCTACGGAGGACGTCCATCTTACCGGCATCTCCGGAGCAGTTAGCTACTTGCTATCTCTGTCTAGAACCTGGAATAGTGATTCAGGCATGAAAGCTGGAACAGAAAGCAGCCGGTCTTTGTTCCCCTCACTCTTTCATGCCACATGGTCTTTAGCTTAGCCTGTAGCTACGCTCACTTCCCCTGCCTCCCTCTCTCCTAGTGGGAAAGTTATCCACGCTCAGCCTTGGTATCCGCTCGCAGCCAAACATCGGTTGATCCCGTCCAACACTGGACGTCTTTTCATCGCAAACACGCCGCTCGCCGACCGCGGAGACATTAGCTTCAATGATAAAAGTATTGAGCTGACTCCACTTTAAGCAGAGATTTATTCTTAAACTTCATTTTGATTGTTGACTGTTTTGTAAACCCGTCAGCCGAAAATGAAGACTTGCACTTGAGGATGTCAGCATGAGGCTTCCGAGTGTGTGTGTGGGCGGCCTTGCGCTCCTCGCTTGGCTTTTCTGTTGTGAGCTTTCGATTTTCAAAGACTTTGTAGTTCTATGAAGGCGTCTCTGAAGGATCAGCTGATGTAGACGAGGGGTGCCACATTCCAGCCTGGGCACCTCATAGCCAGGAGCTGTGCCAACAAGGCAGCCTCGGCTTGCGGCCCAGACTCCCCTCCCCCATCTCCAGCCACGACATCCTCCCTTGGCTTGCAGAAGTACCTCAAGCTGCTCTGCTCACAATCTGTTCCTGGTTCTCGTGTTATCTCAGTCCACACTACAATGGCCTTTTATGTCTCGCTCAAAGTTTCACCTTCCTCGCTCACATGTCCTATATATTATACTTTCTTCCGTTCCGTATCAAAGCTGTCTATATATCCAGGAAGTCTCTCCTGACTTTTTTTTTTTCCATCTTTCTATCAGCCATTTGTTTATTTCACCCACAACCTGTGTTTTCTAAATTTGACAATTCCCTTTAGCCTTCTTGTCTTTTTTTTCCCCCTCTGTCATGTGTCTCCTCCTCTCATCTCACCCTCACAACAATTTTTTTTTCTTTAGTATCTCCATCTGTCGCGTCTTGTTCCTCTCCAGCATTCCCAGAGGAAGCCATATACAAAGACGACACTTTTTTTTTTTTATATGCCAGCATTTCTGCTGCAGCCAGGCTGCAACATGCTCCTTTGTGATGTTCGGGGGGCAAAGTTCCTTTTGAAAAGTTGTCGAGCTTCCCTGCAAAGGGAAAGGAAAGTTTGTGTGCATATGGGAGATGGGAGGGAGGGAGGGGAGGGAGTGGGTGTGTGTGCTGAACAGCCTTTTGTGTGCTTTCTGAACTATATAAAATAGAACATTCTGTATCTATGTGGATACGACTGACCAGGTTCTTCGCCTTTCTTCTTCTTGACAGCATTATCAGCTCGCTGCACCTTCCTCACTATTCACGAGACGTGTTATCTGACGCCGGCCAGATTGAGACACATTGGACAGCTTCTTTGTGTCTATGTATGTGTGGACGGGCACATTTTTCTGTGCCTGTGTGTGTCCGGGGAGGAGGGGGATAGCGAGTGTGTGCATGTGCTCTCTGTGCAAAAGGTGGATTGTGAGACACATCAGGGATCTGGTGCTATATGATGTCTGGCATGACATGAGAAGACATGCCTGGAATGAGATGTGTTGTCGCGGGGCGAAAGGGGAGCAGCATTCAACCGTGGCCCCAATTTTCTCCTTGTCTTTTCAGGGTAAATGTCTCATTAGAAAAGTGTATTTACGTTGCATCGGGCTCCCTGATTAGCAGCGTCGCATCATGAGACGGAGCTTGTGGCGAACAGCCAGCGGCACTGATGGACAGCGTGCACTCCGGTGCCCCCCCAACCAGAAGACATCTGTGAGCCTCGGCAGCATTGCCAACATCACAGCACACAGCAGATTGCATATGTTATCACTACTGTCAGTTTGAGTCTATATTTGTCGCTCATATATGCTCGACGGACGACGAGAAACGGTCCCGCGTCGACCGGATATCTGACTCCGAGCTGTGAACCGGCCAGCGTCTCATCCGCCGTCCTCCCATGAAAACAGCTCGGCTTTCGTCCTGTTTCCTTACGGGACATCACCCCCTGGTGTCTGGTATGCAGGTGTCTAATCACGCTGATCCCTTTGTTCCCCGTGTTTGGCAACGGTCGCAGCCCCTCGCTGGTCTGGGAAGCAGAGATGGCATTCCAACAGCTCTCCATAATCCTCTGTCGGAAGTCCAGTAGACGAGTGGCTGGTGTTGATAAAACACTCTCCCGGTGGAATTTTACAGTTTGGGGATGTTCGATTCTTTGCAGCGGGGCAGGAAGAAAAAAACACTCACTGCACTTTTTCTGCAGTCCAAAGTGAGAGGAACACGTGTAGAAACTTGTGTCGTAGGCTTGGATACTTGTTGCGAATATCAAAGCAGTAAATAGGCAGTTTTCTTTAACACCAGATATTCCTTCGTACATGTCCTCTGAGCTTAATCAGCTAGCTCAGATTAGATTTGGTTGCATTGATTCGGCATTGATTTCTTGTTTTCACAGCATCAAGTGGCCCTTCAGTTCAAATATTGCTTTTGCTATCACATGTATTGATTACTGAAGAGTGTGTGTGAGAAGGCTTTCAAAAGTTCATTGTGTGCTGCTGAAAGTAAATCTTGAACTCAATTCCACTTATGACCTCTTTGTTAATTTGATTTTGATTGACCTGACACGTCCTTCTATGACAATTTTAAGAGAATAATCTTGTCGTGATTTGGAAGATGACTTTGGAGTCGGGTGGTGAATAAAACATCCGCGACCGGTTTTGCTCTTGTGATCTCCGCAGGTGCTCATCCGTGTCATCGACACCAACAACCACAGGCCGGAGTTCTCTCAGACCAAGTACGAAGTGAGCGTCCCCGAAGACACGCCGGCCGGGACCGAGGTGCTGCAGATCAGCGCCGTGGACGGAGACGAGAAGAACAAACTGACCTTCACGCTGCTGAGCAGCACCGATCCCTTCAGCCTGAGGAAGTTCAAACTGGACCCGGGAACGGGCGTTCTGTACACCGCTGAACCACTGGACCATGAGACGATGCACAGCCACATCCTCACTGTCATGGTACGGAACAATGACCACTGGCAGTTTAACGATGATACGATTCATTTGAAAGGAAACATTAAGTGAATATTCTTTACATTTTAGTATTCAGTTGTGCGTTAACATCCTCTTTCTCTTTCCTCCTCCTCCGCTTTATTCCCTGTTTTATTTTCTAATTTCTTTACTATAGGTACGAGATCAGGACATCCCAATGAAGAGGAACCTTGTCCGCGTTAATGTCAATGTAGAGGACACCAACGACAACGCCCCCTGGTTCATAGGCACGCCGTACTCTGGCCGAGTGTTTGAATCCTCCGCCGTAGGCTCGGCTGTCCTCCAGGTTACGGCTCTCGACAAAGACAAGGGCCAGAACGCCGAGATCATCTACAGCCTCGAATCAGGTGCGTTCACAGAGCCGCTGTGTCTCTCCGATGAGCCAAAATTTCCATGTTGTTTTTCTTCCGATAGGAGAAGACTCTCATTGTAAAGCGATGCTAATGAAGTCAGCTCATAAAAATGTATGAGTCATGTAGAGTTCTGTGGCCCACTGGATCTTGATCATGAATGGAATACTTGACAATAAGTAGGACACTATTGAGGACTTTGTCTGGAGGATCTCCAAATATGTAGGGGACGGTCAGATCCCCCTTCAGTATTTCCCACGATGGCTTCTCCTACAATAAGCTTTGTCAGGAGATTGGGACGCATGCAGCGATTAGCATTTCATTGGAGGACGTGCATATTTCAGACGGTGTAACTGAATGTTAATTTGCTCTGTTTGCAGTCAGACCGAGAGCTTTGAACGACTAGCATGAAATGGACATTAGTACAGCTGACTGTTTGATGTGGAGGGAGGAAATGTGTCGCATTCAAATGCTACATCACATCTGTCTGATGTGGCGAAAGGTTTTATATCATAGATGTTCAGGTTGCTTTCATGGATCGACAAAAACATTTCTGTTGTCTTCTCTTTCTCGCAGGAAATGTTGCAAACTCGTTCGCCATCGACCCCGTCCTCGGGACAATCACGGTCGCCAAAGAGCTCAATCGAAGCAGCAAGACCCAGTTTGAACTCACCGTTAAGGCGTCTGATAGAGGAGAACCTCCGCTGTCAACGACGGCCACCGTGCACATCGTCGTCACGGTTTCTGACAACGCAGCTCCCAGATTCACCGAGAAAGAGTTTTCCGCCGAAGTCAGCGAGTCGGCCCATCCGGGGAGTTTTGTGAACTTGATCACGGCCGTCAGCCAGTCGTCTGTTTTTTATCAGATAAAAGGCGGCAACATCAACAATGCCTTCGATATAAACCCGAACTCCGGAGTGGTTGTGACCCAGAGAGCTTTAGATTACGAGACCGTCCCTCAGTACAAGCTGATCATACAGGGCACCAACATGGCCGGACTCGCCAGCAACACGACGCTGCTGATTCATTTGAAGGATGAAAATGACAACGCACCAGTGTTCCTGCAGCGGGAGTTCAAAGGGCTGATCAGCGAGTCCGCCTCCATCAACAGTATAGTTCTGACCCGCGAAAACACCCCTTTTGTCATCCGGGCCTCCGACGCCGATTGCGATCGCAACGCCATGCTCATCTATCAGATCGTCGAACCTTTTGCTCTCAACTATTTTGCCATTGATTCGAGCACCGGAGCGATCAGGACCACGACGGCTTTGGATTACGAACAGAGGAGTATTTTCCACTTCACCGTCCAGGTCCATGATCTGGGGATGCCGCGCCTGTTTGCGGACACACCAGCCAACGTGACCATCGAAGTGATTGACGTCAATGACTGTTCGCCCGTGTTCAGCCAAGACCTGTACGAGACAAACATCATAGTCCCGACATACAAAGGGGTGGAAGTCGTTAAAGTCAATGCTACGGACCTCGACTCCGGGCCCAACTCCAAACTTCTGTTCTCCATCTCCGAGGGGAACATTGGAGATAAATTCAGAATGGATCCAAACACGGGAATAATCTCTGTTCACAACGTCACACAGCTGAGGAGCAGATATGAATTGAAGGTTCGGGTGTCAGACGGCAGGTTTGCTGCTGTTACCACAGTAAAGATACACGTGAAGGAAAACAGGGAGAGCAAGCTGAAGTTCACCAGAGAGTCCTACAAAGCCTTCGTCCAAGAGAACTCGTCCGAGAAGAAAACACTGGCTGTGATCGCTGCTGTTGGAAACCAGGTGAACGAGCCTTTGTTTTATAGAATTTTGAATCCTGACAGCCGGTTTGAAATCAGCCGCACTTCCGGGGTCGTCTCGACAACCGGAATCCCGTTTGACCGCGAGGCTCAGGACAAATTTGATTTTGTGGTTGAGGTCACCAAGGAGGACAAATCCGAAGAAGGAGCTCACGTTCTTCTAACCGTGACGGTGGAAGACGCCAATGACAACAGACCTATGTTTGTGAACCTCCCCTATCACGGCCTGGTCCAGATGGACGCAGAGGAAGGCCAGGTCATCCGGCAGGTCACAGCCGTGGACAAAGACCTCGGTCCAAATGCAGATATCCGTTACGAGCTAAAGGAACATCAGGAGCACTTTCAAATTAGCCCCTCTGGCGAAATCTCACTCAAGAAGAAATTCGAGAAAGAGTCTCTCAACACAGACTTTCTCCTCGTTGTCATGGCGAGGGATAATGGGGAACCGGCGCTCTCAGCCGAAGTGCAAGTACCAATAACAGTAGTGAACAAAGCGACGCCGGTGTTTGAGAAACCTTTTTACAGCATTGAAATCCCTGAGAACATTCAGCTGCACACACCCGTGCTCCACGTACAGGCCAGCGACTCTGAAGGGCCTCGTATTGTTTACACCATCTCGGAGGGAGATCCCTTCAAACAGTTCTCTATTGATTTCAACACAGGCGTTCTTCATGTGATTCAGCCTCTGGACTTTGAGACACATCCCGCGTACAAGTTAAATGTCAGAGCCACAGACTCCCTGACTGGAGCGCACTCCGAGGTATTTGTAGACATCATCCTGGAAGATGTTAATGATAACGCCCCTGTGTTTCTGTCCAAGTCTTACTATGCCAATATTTCCGAGGCCTCTGTCATCGGGGTGGCAGTTCTGCAGGTCGACGCCAAAGACTTTGATACTGGTAATAACCAAGAAGTATTCTTCCAGTTGGTCGAGGAGAAGGGAAAGAGTTCAAATTGTTTCACCATCGACCGTGATACAGGAATCATTTCTACATCCCAAGTTCTTGATCATGAGGAGATCCAGCAGCACAAGTTGAGGGTCCGTGTCGTGGACGGAGGAGTTCCCGCCCTCTCCAGTGATGTCATTGTGACTATAGATGTCACCGACCTGAATGACAACGCGCCGACGTTTACAGAGACCACCTACGAAACTACCATCAGTGAATTAGCCTCACGAGGACACTTCATCACCCAAATCCAGGCATCCGATGCAGATAGCTCGGACTCAAACAAGCTGGAGTTCTCCATAATCTCCGGAAATGAGGATCAGAATTTCGCCATAGACAAACGCACAGGAGCGATCGTCATCTCCAACCACCGCAGGCCACACATGCAGCCTCTGTACAACCTCAACGTGTCTGTGTCCGACGGGGTGTTCAGAAGCTCCGCCCTCGTCGTGGTGACAGTCATCGGTGCCAACTTCCACAACCCAACCTTCTCCCAGTTGGACTACGTGGTAGAGCTCGTTGAAAACTCGCCTATCGGTACCTTGGTAGCAGAAGCTAAAGCAACAGATGACGATGAAGGCATTTATGGACGAATAACATACCGGATTGTCAACGATTTGGCGAATGACAAGTTTGCTGTCAATGAAAACGGGGAGATCTTTACTCTGGAGAGCCTCGACCGTGAGAATACCATAGAGAGGGTTATTCCTATCTCGCTCGTAGCTCAAGACGGTGGTGGAAAAGTAGGCTTTTGTACCGTCAATGTCATTCTCACAGACGTCAACGACAACGCCCCGCAGTTCAGGGCGGTCGAGTATAAAGCTACGATTGCCTCAGACGCCCCTAGAGGATCGTCCGTTGTTAAGATCGCTGCTTCGGACATGGACGAGGGGAGCAATGCGGACATAGAGTATTCAATTGAAGCTGATGTTGAAAACGTTGCAGAGAACTTTGAAATCCACCGAACCACCGGGGTCATTGTAACCAAAGAGAGTCTAATTGGACTGGAAAGTGAGCTCTATGCATTCTTTGTCAGGGCAAAGGATACTGGGAATCCACCCAAACATTCTCTTGTACAGGTTTACATTAGGATTGTCACGCCAGAGACCCCAATTCCCAAGTTCACTGAGCCACATTACCGTTACACAATTGCGGAGGACCTTCCCATTGGCACTGAGATTGATGTGATTCAGGCCGAGAGTGAGCAGCCGGTCTTATACAGCCTCGTGAAGGGCAACACTCCAGAGAGCAATGAAAATGAGGTGTTTGTTGTGGACAGAGACGCCGGGGCCTTGAAGCTGCAGAAAAGCCTCGATCACGAGACCACCAAATGGTACCAGCTCACGTTGCTGGCCCAGACGAAACACGAGAGCTTCGACATCGTCACATCCGTGAATATAAACATCCAAGTGAAGGATCTGAACGACAACAAGCCCGTCTTTGAGTCGGACCCTTACGAGGCGGTCATCGTGGAAAACCTCCCGAGTGGGACACAAGTAATTGAAGTCAAAGCCACCGACCAAGACTCAGGAACCAACGGCCATGTGATTTACAGCCTCGACCCCAAGCAGAACTCACAGGAGATCTCAGAGCTGTTTGCCGTTAACAGCGAAACCGGATGGTTGACCACCTTGAAGGAGCTGGACCGCGAAAAGATCAGCCAATACACTATCTCGGTTCTCGCCTCGGACCAAGGGGACAAAGTCCAACACGTGACCGGCACCAGGGTGGAGGTGACGGTCGCCGACGTGAACGACAACCCGCCTCGCTTCACCGCGGAGATCTACAAAGGAACCGTCAGCGAGGACGACCCTCCTCCCAGCGGGGTGATCGCCATCCTCAGCACCACCGACGACGACTCCGAGGACATCAACAAACAAGTGAACTACTTCATCACAGGTGGGCCTTCAATCTGCAGCTAAAAAGATAATTAATAATCCCAGATGTGCTCCCTGTTCCTTTAAGTGTTTCACAAACAGAGATTAGGGAGGATTATCTGCTTATGCTACCGAATATGATAATATATTATATAGCATCTATTATCTGTTTGGAGTCTGAGGCGTTGCCCTAATCAACTGAAAGACAAGTAGATATATATATATATACTATATATATATATATACGAATACAGCTTTAGAATGTATGACTTCTACTGTTGAATTCTTAGACGATACTACAAATTGATATTTAGTGGAGTCGAGTGTGAAATCGCGGACGGATCCTTTATCTTTGTGCCTGTTTAATAATTTAGGATGCTTCCCAGTGAAAGAGATGATCCTTCTAAAGCGATTCACTTCCTCTTTAACGCCTCACAGCAGGGGACCCACTCGGCCAATTTGCCATCGAGCACATTCAGAACGAATGGAAGGTCTCTGTCAGGAAGCCTTTGGACCGCGAGGAGAAGGACAACTATCTCCTTAACATCACCGCCAGCGACGGCATCTTCAGCGCCAAGGCCGTCGTGGAGGTCAAGGTGCTGGACGCCAACGACAACAGCCCCGTGTGCGAAAAGGTGCAGTCAGTTTGTTCCTCCAGTGTGTTGTTATGCATTAGTTTTGTGTGCTTGTCTGTTCAGCTTTGAAACTCTTCCTTTATTTCCTCTTCTTACACCCCATTCATCCCCCAGTCTCTTTATAGCGAGAGCGTCCCAGAGGACTCCCCTGCCAACCGGCTCGTCTTGCAGGTCTCAGCCACAGACGCTGACATCCGCTCAAACGCCCACATCTCTTACGAGCTCCTGGGAGTTGGATCAGAATTGTTCTTCATCGACTCGGTTACAGGTACGTATCCGTCCATGTGGCGACAGGCAAGATGTGTGTTGTTGTAGATTGTTGTACTGTGGTCAATGTTTTTTACTTGCCTTTATATCCGCGGGTGTAGAGGTTCAATCCCAGCTGCGCTGATGATCAGCATGCAGGAGATTTATGTTACTCATGTAGCTCTCATGAAACACCGTCAGTCTGCTGCTTCGACTCAGAAAATCAAGAGCGCTGAGCTCGACAGCAGTCTGGCACGCCGGCCTCTCTCAGATATCATGGTCCGTCCACAAAGTCTTACTGCTTATGAGAAGATCTCAGACCGGAAACAACTCCAAGACCAACCTAGTT